>LOJH01010555.1:0-11134 GCA_001685095.1 Ellobius talpinus
CCCCCCTCCCCCTCCCTTTCTAGTCCAAAGAGCAGTCAGGATTCCCTGCCCTGTCAAAAATTATTTCAATAAAACCATCTGTAGCAATTACTCTTGTGTGTCCACTTGACTACGCAAAGGGATGCTTAGGTAACCAGTAAAATTAAAATTATTTCTGCAAGTATCTGTCTGAGATTGCTAGGAGAAATTAGCATCTCAGTCAGTAGGAAAAGGATTTACTGACTACCTTTTTTTTTGTCTTGTCAACTTGACATAAGCTAAGATCACCTGGGAAGATGACCTCAATTGAGGAATCACCTCCATCAGTTGGACCACAGTCATGTCTGGGTTTTTCTTGATTAGTGGTTGATGTGAAAGAGCAGAGCTGCCTGGGGGCCGTGCAACCTCTTCTCACTTGATTCCGCTTGTATAAGACAGCAGGATGAACAAGTCATGGGGTGCTGGCCAGCAAGCAGTGTTCCCCCATGCTCTCTGCTTCAGTGCCTACCTTCAGGTGCCTACCTTGACCTCCTACCTTGGCTTTCTCTGGTGGTTTCTCTGGACTGGAATCTGTAAGCCAAATAAATGTTCTCCTCCCCCAGTTCCTTTGGTCATGGTGTTTTACCACAGCACTAGGAAGTGGCTAAGGCAACTTGCACAGATGGGGTGGCTCCTTCTAATCCACAGACACGTAGTCAAATTCATTCTTCTGTTTCTCTCTGTCATTCTTTTGTTGAACTGGAATGTCTATCCTGTCTTGTCCTTGAACATTGATGGTCCTGGCTTGTGAGTCATCACATCTTTATGTCTACTGACAACCCCTCTTGGTCATTCAGGCCTTTCTGTTCTGACAGAAATGCACCCCCAGCTCTCTTGGGTCTCCAGCTTTCAGGTGGCAGAGCATGGGGCTTCTCAAACTCCAGAATCTCATAACCCAATTCCTAGAACAAATTGTCTCTTATATACATAACTCTTTCTGTTCTATCAGTGTGCTTTTCCAGAAAACCTTGACTAATATACTGTGCCACCAATCCCCTTCTTCATACATTTGCACAGAGCTATGTGTCAAACCAAACATTCACACACTTTCAGCACATGTTTAGGGATACAAAGGCTTGTCAGTTCAATTGCAAGATGCACCCTGGAGCACGGCCCCAGAATAATCTCTTTATAAAGTCAGTACTGAGTTACGTTAGAGTAGGTGAAAGAAAAGTGTGATTAGAGTTAACAGTTAAAATCAAAATTATAGCATAAGAACAACATAAGCAGCACTTTGAAGTAGTTAAAGCCTAGGATTTTTCTTCACTCATTTCCCAGTCGGCCTCAAAATATGTTTGGAGAACATATGACAGATTTCCCACATTTTCTACCAACTCCTGCTTTCACAGACAATAATGAAGAAGCCCATTTGGCCTTCCTTTGGCCGCTTTTAGATTGGTTGTTAATCTTACCTTCTCGTTTCATACAGGAAATCAGAAAGATAGAGCTTGTGCTCCACTGTCTGATTTGGTCTTAGCCAGAAGTTAGAAACCCGTTTAGTTTCATTTTTTTGCTTGGTCCTCAACCATTCTTTCTTGTGAGTTGGGGGAAATGATTTCCTCAATTTCAATTAAAAAACAAAACCAGAAAACAAAACCACAGTAGGACACAGATACAGAAAGGCCAGAGGTAAGAGGTGCAGAAACGAAGCACCAGGGAACATGGGACAAATAATGAAAACTAAACACAGGAAAGAAGGCGCTCCCACTGAAAGGGAGCCTAGCTTGAGCACATCTGGAATCTGATGCCATAGAAATAAATGGCCCATGGCCCAAGCAGTTTTTGTAAATGGTGTCCATTGGACTTCACCTTCTGCTCCACAGGGTGGCATACATTTATAGACAGAGACATGGGTCCTACTGCCGAGCATTTCTATGTACCTCTCTTGTGACAGTTCTATTTGTCCTGAGAGAAGCAGCTTTACTTTTTGAAAGGACAGTGGAATTCCACTCTCCATTCTCTGGGCAGTGAAGAGGAAGCTCCATTACCTTGGCACACATTGGTATACCTCTGTAGGAACTCAGTGGGCCTTGACTGCATGTCTCTCTTATATCACATCTTCAGATGTTTTGCTCTGGGATTGGAAACAGTGGGAGAAAGCTTCAACAGAGGATTACTGACACTACTGCACCTTTGTTGATTCCTGTATCAAAGTATCTTGGGTTAGACTTTCTGATGTCCTCCTTTGTGAATCCAGCATTTCATCCAGGCTGAATTACTAGGGATGAGAGACTGAGCATCAATACTGTACATAAGATTGATTTCCTACTGGTGACTGACAGCTACCAATGCCCATCACTGCTGGATACACAATGAATGAAAGACCAACATCCCTTCCTTAGAATCTCTCCCTCATCAGCACCAACCTTGAGTTACAGGGAGGGGGCTCTTGGACTTAAAAAAAACTGATGGTTATTCAATAGCTTGGATGAAAATACTAACACTAAATTTGAGCTGTCTTAGTTACTGCTTGGTTCCTATGTAGAGGCACCAAGGCAACTCATAAAAGAATGCATTTAGTTAGGAGCTTGCTTACAGTTTAGGGGGTTAGTCCATAATCATGATGGCAGGAGAGGCGTGGTGCTGGAGCAGTAGCTAAGAGCTTTACATCCTGACCTGCAGGTAGAGAGAGAGTGGCTGGGCCGGGCATGAGTTTTTGACATCTCCTCCTTCAACGAGGCCACACCTCCCAATGCTTTCTAAACAGTTTCACTAATTGGGATTAAGCATTCACATATAAGCCTATGTGGGCAGTTTCATTCAAACCACCACAAGTACTGAAGTAATTTTTTTAGATTCATCTCTTCTGTGCCAACAGCTCCAGGTGCTACTGTGGGCACATGCAGCACACATTGCACTCAACCATTTGTCCACCTAACCGCTAGGTAATGTTTGGTGGGCACCCACACTTCAGATCACTAAACCTTCATTGATGAGATGGTCATATGATAAAAATGACAAAATGTCCACAAATCCTCTTACTCAAGATTCATGTTCCATAACCTTTGCCAAAAACTCAATCACCTAGGGAAAAACACAGTAAACCTAGCAAGGTGAAGATTTGATACTGTTTCAATTCTGACATTGCATGATGCCTGGTCAGAATCCTTATTTTGCTCTGAATTGTAGTTTTTGTAACTTAAATTACAAGTGATATTTATACTAATGACTCAAAGAATTTTCGCAGTAAATTAGATCATATATGTGAAAATCCTTTGCATATTCCATGCCGTAAAATGAAAGGTTTTGTGTTTCTCTTAAAGCCTGAAATATTAAATGTCCTTAAAGAGACTTTTTTAAAGTGCAACTAAAATGTGAAACGCAAGCTACTGGCTTTATGTTCCTTGAACTTGATGACATTCTAAGCAGGCATTTTTCTTTCTTTATAGCTAATAATGTTAAGGCCTTGATATATGAAGTGTGACTATGGGTAGAAACAATGGTTCTGAATAGCTTGGTCTTTCTCCCAGAGAATCAGGCTGCTATTTGGTCCTCTTTGTAAGAGGCATACATCTTTCAAGGTAATTATTGATGGTGAAACAGAACAAGTTCAGGGGTGACTTTAGCTCCCTCTTTTGCTGAATGTGGTTGCTAAGCATGATACTCAATCACTAAAAATGCTCAACACTTCAAAATTCCAACAACTTTGCAGGGAGTTGGCTGAATAGTTCATGTGTTCTAGACAGGCTATTTTTGAAACAAATTGAAACATCAGGCCATCTAGACAAAGGAAGGTGCTTGAATTCTCTCCTTACAGCTTGTTATCTAAGCGATCCCATTGCCAAAGCAATTCTGTGTAGGAAAACAAAATCAAAAGCAAGAATGCTGTTTATGCTTATGTGTATTTCTCACTCGAATCATATAAAATAAGTACAGTGATTCTAGCTTCTCATGTATATTCATGTTTAGCCTAGTATGTATTGCCTCCAAAGACAAAGGCCTTCATTAAAGTGGGAACTTGGAGCTGTCCGATGTTGTGTTGTGTTGAGAAGTACACAGACATTTTGTTTATGGAATAAATATAATCAAAGAAATGAACATAATAACAAAGCTTGAAAATGCACCAGAGAAATTAGAGAAGACCCTAGAAGACGGACAGATGTCCCATGTTCATGGGTTGCAAGTACCAGTGTCCTAGTAAGAGCAGTCTACAGATTTGGTGCAATTTCCATGAAAAAAAATCCCAGTTCCATTCTTCACAGAAATAGAAAAGGAAGTTATTTGGAAACATGAAAAATAGCCAATGCATCCTGAGCAAAATAATGATGGTGGTGAAGAAGATGATGATGGTGACGAAAGTGTCTCCACACTTGATTTCAGGGTACACTGCAAAGGTTCAGGAACAAAAACAGCATGGCATGGACTAAAATAGACACGTACATAATGAAACAGAACATATGCAGACAAAAACCTATGATACTGATTTGTGATAAAGATGCCATGCTCATTAGAGGAAAGACAGGCTTTTGAACAAATGGTGCTGGGAAAACTGAATATCTACTTGTATATGAGTGGAATCAGATCCTTATCTCTCACCCAGCATGAACGTCAACTCCAAATGGATCAAAGACCTTAATAGAAGACCCAAACCTCTGAAACTGGTAGAGGGTAAAGTTTTCAAGATAGAGGCACTAGCAATGACTTTCTGAGTAAAAGTTCAGGAGTTCAGAGGAGGAAGTGAGAATGAAGGGAACTAAAAGCCTCTGTGCATGATAGAAAGCAGCTAGCTGAGTGAAGACCAAAAGTGTAGAGTGGGAGAAATTTCCTGGCAGCTCTCTGCTGAACAGAAGATTAATATCTAGAATATACAAGCAACTAAAACAAACAAACAAAAGAAAAACTGAAGAAGAAACAGACGGCCAAACCCAAAATCGAGTGAAGAAACAAAACAGGTAATGAGAAAGACTAATGAGATTGTGGGAGAAAAGGAACCCTTAATTCCCTGCCTGTTGGCATGTCAACTGGTGCAGCCACAACAGAAATAAAAACACTAAAATTTGACCATATGACCATTTGACTTGGTATATCCCTGAAGGACTCTTTGTTCTACTCCACAGGTACTTTCAAATTTGTCATTATTAGTGCTCCGTTCATGGAACCAAAGGTATGGAATAAGCCTGAATACCCATAAACAGATGAACGAACAAGGAAGGTGTGCTACACACACAATGGAATCTTACTTAACTATAAGGAAAGATAAAATCATAAATTTTACAGGAAAATATCTGAAACTAGAAATATTATATCGAGGTAATAAAGGTTAAAAAAAGCAAAACCAACATGTTTCCCCCCTCATATGTGGATCCTAGCTTCTAAATTTTATGTATGTGTATTTACCTGGGATCAGGGGTTCACAAGAAGGGGGAAAGATGGAGAAGTTAATAGAATGCTTATGATATGAAAGTGGAAAGGAAAGGACTTGAGGTGGAAGGGTTTACATGGGTGTGGAGGAGGCAGGTAGATGGGGGAGAAGAGTTGACAAAAATTGAGTATGCATGAAGCTGCCATAGAGAAACCTTGTACTCAGTAAGCTAATTAAAAATGTGTTCAGTGGGGTCTTGCTAATCTTTAAAAGGTTATAGTATATGGCCACTGAAAATGATAATGTAGCTATGGGTACTGACTCCACTGTGTATTTACACACTCTGCCAGGTGGGAAACACCTATGCAAACTCACGCAGAATACATAGAAGGGCTGATCTCTCACCAAGCGTGCAGTACCATCTTGAAGCATCACATTTTACAGGGCTTTAAAACTTTGTCTTAATATGGCTCTCTGCATGATAATTCTCTCTAATATTGTGGCAAATGTTTATAGCTTTTCAAATCAAGGGACAACATTCTAGTTTGAAAACACAGAGGTGAGGCTAATCACAAAGGCTTACCTTGTTCACAGTAAGACATACTTATGCCATGTAAAGATGGAGGATAGAAAGGATATAGACAGGGCAATGTATCTAAAACTGGCTTCTGAACCTGTACTCGGTGAACCCTCTGAAGAAGTCACCGGAAAAAGAAATAATCATTGTGTTACAACTAAAAGACGTCCATGCGGGACAAACAATGGAGCAAAACAAAAAATTAACACATCTGTGCTGTAGGCGAGGCTTTTGTGCCGTGACATTTGTGAATGTCCCATGTAAATGTCAAGCGTATAAGGTAGGCTGTTGGGCATGGTTTCAATAAGTGGGGACCATCTAGTGATTACAGCTTTGTATGTCCGGCACAGGCTGTACTCGTTCAAATGCAGACGGGGGCCAAGGCGAAGGCTGTGGGCTTCCAAACTCACAGGCCAGGAATTCTGCAATTCAAAGCCCAAACTGAGCCTCCTGCTCATTGGCATAAGCGGAGGCACCGTCTGAGAGCCTGTGCATGTGCCAGCATTTACAGGGATTTTTCAAAAGGCATCTGTAGAGAGGAAAATACCATTTTTTTAAAGCTGGTTTTGTTGGGCCTTAATTAAAGAGGCCTTTCCCCCCTTTCCTACCACTTGGGCTGTGGGCTTGCCGCTGCTGCTCCTGGCTTGGAGAACTATTTCATTGGTCCACAGGCTAATTAGGAAGGACTCACACTGTTCCTCGGCCTCCTGAAAGGCCAGAACAAAGGCTGCTGCTGGTAGACTGCGCTTGTGCCTCAATTGCAGAGGCTCAGGGGTAAAAGAGAAAGAAAAGCTTTGGAAGAGAAAAAGCCTTTTGATGCTGTGAAAGAAATTAAGAAGTAAAACAGAGGCCCAGGCACTGCTGCACACGGCCCTCCACACAGACTCATTGTGTGTAGGAACAAGGTCAACAAAACCTTGTCTGCTACCCAACACCTCCCAGGAAAGCAGCATCCACTCATTGGCTGCCTTTCTGGCTCTCCCGTGACAGAGTGCTTTCCCAATCAGGCTGTCTGGTGCTGCGATAAACACAGATAAATGGGAACACATCGAGCTTTCATCTGCAGGATTAATGCATGATTTCCTTGTTGACTGTTTGCAAATACAGCCCCAAACAGTTGTGTTTTCTTTATTGGGGCCAAACAGAAATAATACCGGGAAGACTTTTTGAAAAATGCCATATCGGCATCTCACCATTCCACCAGCGTATCACCAAATCTCTACCACGTTTTAGGATAATTAGACTTTGATAAAGCATTGGGAAGATCTTCTGTATATGTGTGTGGATGGATCTATGCCTGCACCTGTGTATGGGTCCTCCAGTGGAGATCAGAGAAAGATGCCAGGCATCCTGCTCTATCCTCCCACTTACTCCCTTAACAAAGTCTTCCCGGGAGCGAGGCTGATAGCTAGAAAGCCTCAGTGATCATCCTGCCTCCACCCCCTACATCACTGAGGCTATAGGCTCCAATTGGGTCAATTCAATTAGAAGCAACTGGGAGCAAACTTATCCATTTGCTTTTCTCATGGCTAGAGAGAGGCTTCCAATGATATCCTCTTTATTGACTCAACTTTGGAGTCTGGACGTCATTTCTCAGAATTCTACTTCCCAAGAGTGGCAGCCATTCTTTATTGGGTCCGTGTACATCAGCTGCCCTGCTGAGGATGCCCCACGCTGCATCGCCTTCACCTCTAAACATCTATAATGCAAGCACTATTAGCAGCAGCTTAAAAATGGAGAGAACGAAGGCTCTGAGAGACAAAGCCTAAGAAGGGGGTGCAACTGCTATGGGCAGCGAGTTTGAAATCTGGGCTCTCTGAGTTACAGCATCGGGGTAGATGTTAAGTTTTAATATGGAAATATTAGTGCAGAAGTACAGAATGGCAGTTGTTTTAGAAACTACATCACTGGCATGCTTCAGTTGGCAGGTAGAAGATAGATCCTAGAGAAGTCAGTTGATGGGTTTTGTGCTCACATACCTGACTGCTCAATTGCAGTCTCCTTTTTAGGAGACTTTAGTAGGAGGGTCTGAAATGATGGCGTGGTTCTAATCACCACTCTGACAGTGTATCTTTGTTGTCAACTTGGTTTGATTTACAATCATCTAGGAGGTTAGTAATATATGTGTGTGTGTGTTTGTGTTTGTATGTGTGCTTGTGTATGTGTGTGGATGTATTTGTGTGTGCACGCATGGGCCCATCCAGGTGTGTGTGTATGTCTGTAGGTCTTTCCAGAGAAGATTAATGGAACTGAGGTCAGAAGACTCATCCGCACCATCTCACGGGCAGAGCAGACCAAAGAAAATATAAAAGCAGTCTTAATGCCTGCCTTGTCCTTCCGACCCCTCCCCTCCCCCTCCTCCTCCTCCTCCTCATCATCATCCTCATCCTTCCTGGTCAGCCATGAAGTGAGCATCTCCCCATGAGCTGTGATGCTCTGCCCAGGTATCTTGGTCCAATTGACCCTGGATTGAGCCTTCTAAAACTCTGAGATCAAATCAACCATAGACCTCTGAGCTGTTTGTCTTGGGTGCTTGGGTCCTCTGTGATATGTAGACATAGCTAAAACACCTGTCATTCCCCACCTTTATAAGTGGAAGCCAGCTGAGGCACAGATAACGGGGCCCACACCCAGCTTGTGAATCAGCCATGGGTAGTGGAGCTGGAACATTGGCCTGTCCAACAGTTTTCCGGTTGGTACTGTGTTTCCTGCTTTGGAGGCAGACTCCACAAACCAGTCTCAGAGTACCACCTGCTCCTAGTGTGACTGAGGTAAGTGGAGAACAAAGCAGAGGAATGGATGAAGAGGAGAATGGTTGCACTAGACAGAATCATTACCATCTATTCAAATCAAATGTTCTCCAGCGGGGCCCTATTGAATATTCCCTCCTCGTCCACATGGTGGGCATCGTCACAATTTTGGTTAACTCTATAATAAGCTAGTTCTTTCCAACAATGTGATTTCTAGAGCAAACATTTCTTGGCATTATTTCTGGACCCATCTCCCCCTTTGAACGCTAACTATGAGGGCTAGAAGTTTCCCCATGTGGGCGGAGCCTCCGGTCACAGCTCCTTACACAGCATTTTCAGCAGAGATGTGAATCATACAGCTGCTCAATTTGTCTTTCAAAGGATGTGTAGATGAGTCAGCTTCAAAGGTCGATTTACCAAAATGATTAGGATGGCAAATACATTTCTTTCCTCGGGAAAATTGAAACATCAGCCAACGTACACGTTTCCTTCTGGGAAATAATATTCACCTATCCAGGTTACGACCTCTGGCTACCAGATCTGTAAAATAACCCAACTCGAACCTTGCTATGCTGTGAATAAGTGAACCCACCTTGGAGGAAGAAGCAAATGATCCCTGCTCTGCACCAATGGCTAGGCAACCAGGCCATATTTCTATCTGCTGATCACCAGCTGAATGTGAAAGTCGCTCAAGGCTTTCAGCAAGTTGAACAGGTGGCCTCATTGCAGTTAGTGCCAAGGATAATTTTTATCACTTGCTATTTTGGGAATCTTTTGGTGGCAGAGAGCAGGTTTAGAGATAGACATTAGATTTTTTTTCCTAACGAGGTGATCTTCCAAGGGATTCCAGAAGACATTTGAATGAACAAAATGATTATGATGTGAAACACAGCAATTATGACACACCACAGCAAATGAAGTCCATGTCTTTTTAAATCTAACGCTCCTCAGACATTTTTGCAGGTTCCCTTGTTACTCTGAGAGCATGGGCATTTCTAGGTGATGCTAGTATTGTATAGCATACTTGGACACATTCCAGGGACTTCAAGGGGGGAACGGCAGGGCAGGGCAGCTCCCACGGTTACTATGGCACTTAGATGTATGTAGTTACAGGTCCGGAGCAGGATGTCCCACAGCAATGACAGGCATAACACAGTCCAGGGATTTGGAGTGGCAGAGACAACCTGTAATTGAAGGCTTTCGCTTGTGGAGGGGGAGTTTAGGAATTCCGCTTAGGGATTTCACAGGATGGTGTTACCAGGAGGTAACATGTGGAATGAACATGGAATAGTAGCAATGACTCCCAGCAGACACCAACATGGAGAACCCTAGTCGGGACCAAAGTGGGACTCCCTAGCTCACAAGGAGAGACTGATGCTTGACTGCCCAGCAGAAACTGGGATCTTGGAAAATAATTTGGAAAATGTACTTTTGAAAGATGCCTCTGATATCCCAAGTGCTGTTTTCTGAGAACAATACCACTCATGAAGTGCTGATAATCCATTCTGTATGGGCTTTAGCCAATCCTTAGCAATTTGTGGTGCTTCTATCAAAATCTCACATTCCATTTACTCCAATTAATCTTTTAATTACTTTTAGATAATCTGAAAATAAAGAGCGTATTCAAGTACCATTCAGAAGAAATGTAAGAGTCAGGAAAACCCCACTGATATTTATAGTAACTATTCGTGTTTGCTTTGGGCAATTTAGGTGAGGATCATTTATTTATATCTATGTGCTTAATGATTACCCTGTTCATTAAGATTGTTCTAGTGTCTAAATAATTACAGCACGTCCCAGAAAAGCTGTGCAAAAGGTAAATCTATGGTTTTCCTCCATCCCTAAGCTTCCGTCTACAGCCCTGCTTAGCCTGCTCTAGGCTGTTACTGGCAGCTAACTTTATATGGAGCAGGGACTTTCTGTTCTACACACACAAATTCTTTCGAGTGTTAATTGGTGCTCAAGGAACAAAGGGCCTCATGGTCATGAAAGCTTGGGAAATGTGGAACACTAGATTCTCTCTGCGAAGTCACCGTATCATTAGCATATTAAAAGCTCTGAAAGCTCCTGCAGGGAGAAAGGGATCTCTCTAACCCTGTTTGCCAGCTAAGCAAACCCATTTGAGCCAGGCACAGAACCCTATCCCACAGTTCAATGTCCTTTGCCCCAAACTGGGAACTGGAAGCACTAGCAAGGGTCCAAATTATAATTACCTCCAATACTTCTATTTTAGCGGAGTACTTTGCAAAGGCTTTACATGCAAATGGAGAATTCTGTGATAAATAGTGACACTGTTTAATGTCTGTTCATGAAGATGAACTTGCAAAGATATACAAAGAAATGTGTCGTTCCATGAGAAGGAAGCCATTGCTCCAAGTTAATCTCATGGTACAGTAACCACTTTTCTGTTCCCTAAACCGGGAGACATTCAAACTCTCTCTCTCTCTCTCTTTCTCTCTCTCTCTCTCTCTCTCTCTCTCTCACACA
>LOJH01010555.1:11182-27312 GCA_001685095.1 Ellobius talpinus
TCTCTCTCTCTCTCTCTCTCTCTCACACACACACACACACACACACACACCAGCGACAAAGGCATTTAATCATCCTATTTAGTGTGTTTCTACTCAGTGTTTTGAATAATGTAGGTTTTAGAAGTAAGCTGTGACTTCAGATCCACACTGCTCAGCTGAGTTCAGGCAAATAATCCTGACTGAGAATGTTGTCATCTTCTCTGTGAATCGATGCCTCTTTAAGAAATATTTAGTGGGAGTCAATGAGGAAGCACGAGCAAGGAGTCCAGCATGTCACACACAGTGCCGAAATTCTAAGGTTCCAGTCACTCACTGTCTCTTCCTCCACATATTTGGAATTAGTGGAGGTCCTGCTATTTCTTGATATATCACTGTTGCCCTGAATAAGCTGTAGTAAGATCAGTGTTCTTGTCTAACAAGCCACTGAGGCCTCTTCACAAGCAGGGCCTGTGTTGGACTCAGCAGGCCACTCTGCAGGGTACCCAGTGGTTAGTCCGTGAAAGAAATGGGTCTCTTTCCTTTGTCTTCCACAATCCTCTTTCTCTAGTTACTAAAGATGGTCTGTTGACACGACTCCCACTTGAAGTTAATTCCCAGCCATGATATTCTCATCTAAAACAACATGCACATCAAAATACCAGCGTAATACACATAAATTAGTGGTTCATTGCACTGCAATATTAGTTAATTTTGAAATTGCATTATAGATTTCTAAATTAAAGAGACTGCCCGCCTGTCACTCACATTACATACAATGAATACCAACATCAGGCATCACCATTTCCGGCTTTGCCAGGCTGAAGGTCATTATCAATTGCTGTTTAATCAGCCAAGCCTTGCATAGAGACAAAGGTTAACTGTGCATGGACCAATCTGACTTCCTTTGTCATCGCAAGATAATTTGCAGCTTAATAAAGCTGCTCTGATTGCACTTAACAACACCTGCTTTAAAATCCAGCCTCATTAATAGCCCGCTAATGAGTTAGGGATCTTCTGGCAAGGGCACGATCAAAGACAAACGGTTTGCTTTCTGACTCAATGTCCTAAATAACCAAAACCCACTTTCCTTTAGAGAAGATCTGTTGGAAAAAGTTACAAAAGCTGCTGGCATCGTCACACAGTTTTGCTTCAAGGATAGGAAAATGGACTTTGGGGTTCTTTTGAATTGTGTCTTGAGAACACACTGAACAATAACGCTGCCTGAACCAAGTGATGCAAAACTGTAATGCTAGTACTTGGGAGGATGAGACAGGAGGATGCCTAGAGTTAGAGGCCAGCCTACTCTGAGATCCTGTCTCAACAACAATATTAACAACAACAACAACAACTTTTAAATAAAACAGAACAATGCTGAGTCTTTGACCTTTGAACTCAAACTTCTAAACACAAGCTACCAGTTAGAATCAAAAACCATAAAATTTATTAAGTGAAAAGTTAACTGGAAAATGTCTGTAGAGTTAGTATATTATATAAAGACGTCTTTTTTTCTTTCTCTTCTTTATTTGAGACAGGGTTTCTCTGTGTAGTTCTGGCTATCCTGGAACTCTCTAGATTAGGCTGGCCTCAAATTTAGGGGTCCACCTGTCTCTGCCTCAGGAGTGCTGGAATTAAAAGCATGTGCCACTACACAATGCTTAAGACATTGTCTTCCAAAAAAGTCACTACATTTAACTGGAAAGATGACTCACTGATTAGAAATATTGACTGCTCTTCCAGAGAACCTGGGTCCATCAGCAGTACCTGTATGACACCTAACAACAGTGTGTACCTCCAGTTCCAGAATTGCTAACCCTCTTCTGGCCTTCACAGGCACTGCACAAACATGATACACAGAACACATGCAGGCAAAACGACCGTACACACAGTCACTGCTCATGCATGATTCACAAAATACACATAGCTAAAGCACATGCATAATACACCGAAGACATACAGGCAAAATGACCATGCACATAAAATTTAAAAAAAGAAAAACCTCCCTGAAAACTTGTTATAAAACAAACAAAAACGAAAAACAAACGAAAAGAAGACACTTTGAAGTATAATAAAACTGCTTCTCCCCTTCGAATGCACTAGGATTTGGGAGTTTAGTGGGAGCATCCTGTAGAGTACCAGGACGTCCATCGCTCTGAAAGCAGTCAGGGTTCAAAGTCAGTCTAACCTTTGACTGCACCCTGAACACTGCAAGACCTCCCACTTTTCTCTTTGCAGTGCTGGTCCTTTCTGACCTGTATCAGACCCATCAGGCAAGGCTACCTGTCGACCTGTGGCCTCTGGTGAGGAAAGCTGCTCTGCCTCTCCCTCCACAGGTAGCCCAGGCTGGAGCCAGGCCTGACAAGCAAGGCAGCTGGGTTAGATCCCTGGCCCGCCAGGCAGCCACATTTGCAGCTGTTACCTGGGTGGATCTGGAACCTTCCCAGAATGGAAAGGGCTGGGGAAGAGCAGAGAGAGTAAGAAGGGCTCAAAGAGAAGCTAAAAAAGACGCACAGATAGAGAACAAACATTCAGGGGCTGAGGCACACTCAAGATGGAACACTAGAACTGGGTCCTGCTGGCTCTTTACTGATCATTCGCTTTCATTTTTTATTTAGAAGGACTTACAGGACATGTCACCTCTCTCCCTCAGCTGCTCCTACCTAGTGCTTGACTGCTACTTTCGTTCACTTTCAAACTCTCTTGTGTATTTATTTACATATATAGATATAGATATAGATAAAGATAGATATTCTGAATGTAAGTGTAAGTCATCTCATGGTACCCTTTTAACACTTTCAGGGTCTATTTCCTATAAACAAACAATTTTCTTATGTAATTATCCAGACCAAGAAATAAGTACCGTGTGATAATGTTATCTAGTGTGTCCTTCTTATCCCAATTTCCCCAGTGGTCCCCATTTCTTTCCTAGCAAACATGAACAGCAAACCACAAGCTACATCCTATTGTCATAGCTCTTTAGCCTCCCTTAAACAAGAAAACTTTATTTGTACTCCATTAATCCACAATTTAAAATGATACCTATATAATGTATTTTGATAGTGTTCATCTCTCCTAGCTCCTCCTCCCACTCACCTCTTCTCTTTAGAGAGGTTGATTTACTTAGTGTCCCTTGGTTGGGTCCTTCTGAAGATCTCTCAAGATTGGTTTCAGGTTTCAAGCAGTTCCTTATTTGTGAAGCTAGTTTCTCTCTTTGTTTAAATCTAGTTCAGTGGGTCCTCTTCCATTGGATTTCTCAACAGACATGCTGACCTGAGTTGGTGAAAGACAACACTGAGATAGAAGGATGGGACTTGAATCCTGGGCTGTCTGGGTCCAAGTCCTGGCTCTGTTTTTTTTTCTGTGTAAGTTTGGAGGCAACTTAATCTCTCTAGAACTTCATTTCTTCTTCTGTGAAATGGGTCCAAAGACAGGACAAAAGCTCTGGAGTTATGATAAGGGTCCAATCACATAAGACATGCAACATGTCTGGCAGAAATCTCTGTGTAAAGCATCATGTACCCTTGGTTATTCAAGAGACAATATGGTCACACACCACACATGAAAATGTCCATGGGATTCAACAGTAGGAAGTCCCCATTGAAGGGACCATACTACTTGGGCTTTTATGTTACTTCCGTGTGTTCTCCTCACATGTTAGAAGTGATGGTGCACATTTCTTCCCTCCTATGTTCAGTGAGGCTGCACTGGTGGTGTGATGTTTTCCATGGCATGAATATTTCCACAGAGGAACTTAGTAAACACCACAGATCTGATTTTCAGTATTTGTTTTCTCTTTCTTCCTTCTTCCTTCCTTTAAATGGTGTTAAACATTTACCAACAAACCACCACCCACGAAATGCAGTAAGAAAGCAGGGTTCTTGTAACTTATGAGTCATGGAGCTGGGAATTTCCTTGCAGGTTCCCTCCCAATCTCTAGTAGCCAAGGTCAGCGGTAATCACCTCACCCAGGTAGAAAGGATTCAAAGCCTGAGTCCATCAGGGAGAAGGGCGGAACTGGAGATGCCTCAGACAGGAGTTTTTTTTTTCAGGGCAGGGTTTCTCTGTGCAGCCTTGACTGTTCTGGAAGTCACTCTGTAGATAAGGCTGGACTCGAACTAAAGGGATCCACCTGCCGAGTGCTGGGATTAAAAGCATGTGCCACCACCACCTAGCCCTCAGACTGGATCTTGAGGGAAGACCTCCGTCTCTTCAATTTAGGAAAATGAAATTATTCTTATGGGAAAGCATCAGGAATATTTGTCTGGCGTACCTTTAACTTTGACACTTGAGGAAAATTTGAAACAAACCATCAATGAAACCAGTCCTCAAGAGACTCTTGCCATGACTCCATACTCAATCCAGCATCAGAATGGATTTGAAATATCCTGCTTAGTCCCAAGCTCTCCAGTTTAGGCCTCCATCTTCAGTAGCTGGGAGGAGGCCTGCAGCAAAGGCAAATGTCCATGCTCTCCAGTGGCACCCTTTGGATCCCCAACTAAAGAAATCCCACAAATAACAGTTTAAAGAATACAAAGTCTCAAAACACAAGCCTGTTATTATAAAAAGGAGACATATAAACAGAAACGTCACAATAATAGGAAAGAATCATGGAAAGATATTGAATAGCATTAGTCACAGAGAAATGTGTAGAAGAATCTCAATGACACACTACTCTTATCAATCAAAGATAACAAGTTAGTAAGACCAATGGCATCAAGTGTTTGTGAGAGTGTGGCCCAACCGTGCCCTGGAAAAACAAGGGCATCGGGCTCTAAACAGAGCGTCATTACGGCTTTCGTGTGTCCAGGAAATAGACTCTGGAATGGAGGTAGGGCACGAAACCCTACTGGGGATGAGCTCCTGTGAAAAGAAGAGGAAGTAGTTGGGGTATTTACCCTGTAGCATCCCACTGGTGCACGTGCCTTAGTATACAATCTGTTAATCACATGAAAATGGTATCATTTTCATGACTGTATTTTCTAAACTTCTCCTTATATTATTATTATTAACATTGCTCTGTATATGTTATATTCATTTTAGCAATCTTTCCCTGCAGGAGCTTGAAGGAGAAACCCACAGAAGAACACAACTTACAAGCTTGCTCCCTCTGCCTCCTGCCCAGCTAGGTTTTTCATACATATCAAGCCTAGACTACGTGCCTAGTCCTCCCCTCTGGCAGCAACAGTGGGCTAGGTCTTCTTGCATCAGCTAGCAATCAGGAAAATGCCCCACAGACATGGCCACAGGACAATAAGAGCTAGGCAATTTCTCAGCTGAAGCTCTCTTTTCCCAGATATGCCAAGTTGTCAACCAATATTAGCCACCACGCAATCTATTGTTAAAGATCATTTTCCTTCAATCATCTGAAGATCTTGCATGCTTTGTCTATGTGCATGGCTATTGCTGATGCAGACATCACGTTTTTGTTTGCCTGAAAAAGTTTTCCTTTTCTGAAAGACATTTTCAGCGAGGGTAGAATTCTAAGTCTGCAATTACTTGTTCTGATTGCTTTATAGAGGTTATTTTCATTGCCTCTAGCATCCAATGTTTCTGCTGGACAGTCAGCCCCTTCTCTGGGCATCCTCCTGCCAGAAGTCCCATTTTGGGTGCCCATTCTTCACACATCTGTTTAAATACTTGTTTCTATTCTGCTCTTGAAGATCAACCCCCAGATTGGTTTTTGTTTTACTGGGCAGTCACTGATGGATACACTGTAGCCACTTTAAAGCATGTATCTCCTGCTCCCAAGTTCTGAATCTCGAGTTCACTGACTTCTTTGTTTTATCGACAAGTTGTGCTGTTTCTTGTATGCTTGCTTTACTTGTGAAAATATTACATTTCATGTTTATATACTTAGTTACATGTGTTTTTAATATGCACATTAAATGTTGGGTTATTGTGATGGATTCCTTGCATGAATTATCTAGTAGTTTCTCCATGGGGAGCCCCAATTTCTCTTCCTTCTTTTTTCCTTCCCATGTAAGAAAACTAAGCTTCAGAACATTAGTTAGTTTGTTCAAGACTAAAAGACTGCTAAGCTGAGCATAAGTAATACATAGACTTATATCACCCTGATCAAACAGTTCTTGAGGTCTATGCAGAAATAATGGAAAGGTCACTTTTTCTCAGTACATCAAAGGTAGCTCCTTACTACTATACTCCTGGGTGCACTGAGCATGTCTGTATGGCTGCACTAATACAGAGATCATCATCTTCTTTAAAGTTTAACTTGATGCTTGGATAAAGTAAATATTTCTAGAATGGATGACTTATGGGCTGGACATCAATATCTAAGAAAATGCAAATATAATGCATTTTAATTATCATAACTGAATAATAGTTTGAGGTCATAGGATGCTTATTTGGCATTTTGGTGGTGAATTTCAAAATTGAGTTATTTTCACATTTGAAAATAGGTTTGAGTGACCTGTTTTTCTATTATAGCTGCTCAATAACTGGGTCTATAGGAATCCAATGTAGCTAAGAGGTAGGCTCTTTTGTTTGATGCCAAACCCCTTCTGTGCCACCACTATTAAATGCTTATCTAAAATAAGACACGATGTTAAAAACAGGGATAAAAGCAGGTACAGGAAGACTAACTCAGTGCTCACAGTCAGGAGGCCTTCATTAGGTAATGCTCTTTTAACAAGGCGAAAGGAAGTAGGGTAAATTCCAGCTTACATATTCAACTTTATTTAAAAAGGCCATTGACTCAGACCAGGAACAACAAAGAGATACCAGACAGGGCTGTGCCGGAATTCAATGTCTAAAGATTTTATTGTCAGGTGTGAGAAAGAAGGAAATTCAAGAAGTCCCAAGTTGTCCAAGACAGCCCTTTTAGAAGGTCCCACCCAAGGCTTCTCTCCTCGATAAACATGACCTCTTCAGCCTTTTCTGACTTCCAAGACGTCTACCTTCACATCCAAAGTCAGTAAAGTTTATTGTAAGGCACTGAGCTGAGCTATTCCGTTTTTGTCGTCTTGGAAGCCAACAAGAACGAAAGCTTTTCAGTGTGCGAACCCCAAAGCGCCCATCATTTCAGCAGTCCTCACAGTTTGAGGAAAACCAAAGAAAAGTGCCTGGAATGTATTGTTTCTTTTTACAGACAGACTGTGGGTAAAACATGATCCCAAAAATTCAATAGTAAATGATAATGATTTCTAGGGCTAGAAGGACTGGTTCAAAGAACAGAGCTTCAGCGTGTTAGTGAGCTTTTCATCGCCTCAGAGCTTTCAATCCGCATTCTTTTGCCCTTCATGCTTGGGACATGTCAGGAGACAGAGCATCATGACAATGAACTTGTGGAACAAACAGGGATCATCTGATGGCAGCCAGGTGGTGAGGGAGAGGGAGGTCAGGCTCCAAATCCCTTTTAAAGGAATGTATCTAGCAATCTTACTTCTTCTGCTAGGCCTGTCTCCTAAAGGTGGTACCCACCACCTTCTAATTGTACCGAAGACCTGGCACATGGCTTCGGGGACAGTAAGATCTAATCCACTGTACTCAATAGCTAATTCCTTTTACAAAACTGGCTACCAAATGTGTTTCTTGTTTCTTGGATGATTCCAAAAGGTATATTGGTCAAAGCACTGTGCTGGATAGTTTTATGTCAACTTTACATGAACTAAAGTCATTTGAAAGGGGGGAACCTCAATTAAGAAAATGCCCCCAAAAGATCAGGCTGTAGACAAGCCTCTATGGCATTTCCTTAATTAGTGTTTGATGGGGGAGGGTCCAGCCCATTGTGGGTGGTGCCATTCCTGGGCTAGTGGCCCTTGCTGCTAGAAGAAAGCAGGCTGAGCAAGTCAGAGGAGGCAAGCAGGGAACCTGCCTACCACCCTACTTGAGTTCTTGTCTTGATTTCCTCTAATGATGGACAGTGACATAGACATGTAAGCCAAATTCACCCTCTCCTTCTGGACTGGCCCTTGGGCCTGGTGCTACATCACAGCAATCGTAAGCCCTAACCAAGTACAGCAGAGAGTACAGGTGAGTATGCTCTGATTCAGTATGTAGTTTACTCAAGAGTGGAAAAATCGGGATCTCTGCAAGATTTGATCTCCTGGGGATGAAAGGGGGATATGTGTGCCTTTTTTCTTTTTGACCCTTGTTAGAACGTTTTCAGTAGTAGAGGAAGCAGTGGCCTTCCCAGTGCCTGTTTACTTCCCGTATTCTATTCCGCTTACCAGGCACGCGGAGGTGAGGGTTGCTGTGGTTGACTTGTCCCATCTCACAAGGAGTGATTGCAGACTTTCAAGGGTATCGTAAGCTGACGGTGAAGCACTCCCGTTACAGAAAATTGAGTTATGGAAACGTAAAACTAAATAAATTAGACTAAACTATGTGCGGCACATGATCGAAACACATGGCGCGTTAAAATCGCTTGGCTCAATTTTACTAAGCTCGTACTTGTTTAGATGGCTTCACTCTGCGGGGTGTCATAGTCAGACACACTGAACTGATCAGTCCTGTGCTGTTTCTCATCTCTTGCCCACTCTGCATTCGGTGAGCTGTGCTGCAGGCTTGCAAAGAGCCACGGGGAAAGCATTGACACCATGCAAACTGGCAAAGGCTACATGATACATTCCTTTTTTATTTGTTTGTTTGTTCCAGGCTAGCCAGGTGTGTAAACATTTGCAACACCCCAGAGTCTTTTCCACCACTCTGTCATCAGAGCCTTAGAAAGGGAAGTGCTGGTACCAACACACTGTTGTGTATCCCAGTATGTGGTGCAGGATTCAGTCCAGTGCACAATGCACACTGGATCCTGTGGAGTATTTTTAAAAAGTAAAGAAGTCACTGGACACATGGACAACTCATCACCAACATTGTGACTTTTTTTTGCCGAGTAATACTTAGTAATTATGAAAATTGCTTCTTGAAATTAATATGCATCAAATTAAAAACTTCTTGGTTGAAATATTACCATGAAACCATGAAGTGCTGTATAAGCAGTCACTGAATGGACTGGGAAGAGGCTCAGTGAGTCAAGTGATTGCCTTGCAAGCAATGGGACCAGAATTACAAATTGTCATGTACTAGTTTTGAAATCCCTAATTTGAAAAATAAATATGATTCTTAGTCAGTTGCTGTGAAGCGACACCACGACCATGGCATCGCTTATAAAAAAATGATTTAATTGGGACTTGCTTATGTTCACAGGTTAGTCCATCATCTTTATGGTGGGATGCATGGCAGCCCATAGACGGATATGGTACTGAAGATGTAGGTGTGAGTTCTACATCCAGATAGGCAGGAAGCAGGAAGAGAGAGAGAGAGAGAGAGAGAGAGAGAGAGAGAGAGATTGGACCCAACTTGAGCAGTTGAAACCCCAAAACCCATCCCCAGTGATGCACTTCCTTGAACATACTTCCTTGGTATTCAAATATATGAGCCTATGAGGGCTGTTCCTATTCAAACCACCACAATTATTAAGAGTATATGTGAACTACTTTGACATATATTAACACAAATTTTCCTTAAGGGCAAAAACATTTGAGTAATTATAAGGCTATGTGGTGGCACCTAAGTACCTAAGTATTTGAGCACAATGGTGGGCAAAATTATCACTGTCCAAGGTACTTGTCAGGGCTCTTTTTCAAATATACCATGAGAATTTGCAATATTACATTCAATTATAAAGATATTTAACAGTTATGTAGTAAGTTACATTAAATCCATTCTGCTCAGTCCTGGTTCTACACTTTATTCCTATCATATGGAACAAAAGATATATATATATATATATATATATACACATATATACATATACACATATATATTTGTGTGTGTATACAGACAGACAGATTTTCTATATATATATGTATATAGACACACATATATAATCACAAATATAGAGACTTGGTTTCTTGTCTTTCAAATGCACATAATTAAAGAACTAAACTTGCATAGTTTATTATCAGAATTGCTCACTGATAAATATAAAATACATAAACAGTGCATGAACTTATTATTTAAAGAAATTTATTAGCATTTATTTTATTGGGTATAATGCTGAGCATCCAAGAGAAAGTCTAAGTAACGAGACCAGGGACACACAGGTTCTTAATCAAAGAATCAGATTTTATAATGCTGGCAATCACATAATTAAAACTCTTCCACACACTCAAGTAACATAATCCTAAGGCAAAAAAGTCCAAAGGCTTGATTTTCTTTAAAAAATTTAACTTAATTTTCGTTCATTAAAATATATTCTCAAACGAGCTGAATATTTTATTTTAATACTAAAATATGATTAACAAATAAGTTATATCAAGATTCAATTAAATGTAAGCTTTTTAAAGTCAATTTGGAAATATGGCTCCCCATTTTTCTCACAGAAATTGAATAATTTAATTTTAAGTTTGATAATGACTTTAGAATTAACTGATTAATGTGCATAGAAAAGTTCTATAATGCAATTTCATGTTTAGTATAGCTAGAATCTATTTTTAAATATATTGAAAAACCAATCAGTACTTCTTTTTCATACCCACTGCCAATTATATTTAGTGAAAGATAAAACTGAATAACATTTGTGAAATTATAGTACCTTTTTCCGTGTGTAACTACCTATACTTTTAGGGAAGAAATCCATTATACACTGAGAGTTTTACTTACAGTAGTAAGAGACGAACTTTAAAATGTTCTAAAGTGGAAAACGGGAAAGATACACAAGAAACTCTGTATTTGCCTCAAACCACAGGGAGGACATCCAGGAAGGTAGGGGCAACTTCTGATGGTGGCTTACATGAGACCTGTCACCTTGCTCTCAGAGAAGTGACTAGAAGGGTGAGAACTGAGGTACAGCTCTCAAGAGCATAGCATTATGCCTGTGAGAGAAAAGACAGTGCTTAATCTAACCACTGAAGGCCCCGAGAAAAGACAATGTTCAGTCTCACCACTGCAGGGCCTGCAGGTTGCCACGATAGACAGCAGTGTAGACCAGTGATTCTTAATTTATGGCAGTTGTGGTCCATCCCAGAGAATCTGGTCATCTCTGACCACAAATCCAGCCTACTCATGCTTTCCAAATGAGGGTTTATTGAAATATTCTCCTTCATTCATTTATTTATTGACGATATCAGCTTTTACGCTATAGTGGTAAAGCTGAGCACTAACCGCAGAGACCCTATGCCCTTCAAAGTCAATCAAACTTATCACTCACCATCAAAGAAAAATAACCACTTATACAGCCATCACTACAACAGAATCTATCAATAGAAGGATCAAGTGAAGCTTTTAGAGCAATCAGCTATACAGTTTAAAGTGATCATCGGCATTGGACACAGGTCAGTTAGTAAAACGGAAACTAAGGAATTTTACCAGAGATAATTTAGTGTATGGATTTATTTGAGTGGGTATTGGAGGAAGATTAAATAAAAAGGGACCTCTGGAGGACAGAAATAGAAGCAGGAGAAAGAGTGCGCTATTTAACAGAAACAACGAAAATCAAAAGACAATGGAGCGACAGCCTGAGGATTAGGAAGATCAACAGTTGCCTGCTGAGAATTCTATTACCAGCAAATTTCCTTTATAAAAGAAAAAAAATTCTTTCTGAAGAATTTTCATACAAACGTAACATGATATAAAAATATTTGCCCCTAAAAATGCCATTAAGAATATCAACCAAATCGGTGGAGATACCCAAGAAGTTATTCACAGAAATGATTGACTGCATTTTTGTGGCCTCTTTTAATTTAAAAAAAATAAAAAATACTTTATGAGTTTTTTAGAAACTAAGAGAAACCAAAAAAAGCACTATTTCAGAGTACTGACTAAAAAGCCCACACAAATCAATGAATTTGAACACATAACACATACAAACCCAGGAAGGACCCTAAACTAAAGTGGGATTAATTAAAAATCCAGGTGAGTTAGTAAATAGAATTAAATAGGTCTATCAGATAGCCGCAATCTCATAAACCACTCAACACTTCCTTCATGCTGTGGATATGCTTGTGTCTACAAGCACAGACCATTTGCAAACTGTCAGCTAATGAACTTATCATGCAGCTTCTATTTTTTAATAATTACTGTATTAGGCTGGCCACATGGTGAGGTGATTGATTCCTGGCAATCAGCCCTTCACACGACGAAAACCGAATGAACAGATCACTTCCACCAAGGCGTCACCACTATCACCAACTTAAGCAGGGGTTTTGTGAAAGACACAGAGGACTCAGGGCCACGGTGTTACAAAGCAGAAAGCAGCCAGCATAAAATAAATAAAATCAAAATAAGGAGCCATGTGGCTTCTTTCCTTGGGGTAGAGTTTAATCATCTCTGTTGGCCTGAGTGTTTGCTGGCATGTGTTTGGTGGGGTTGGTGTTTGTGGATATTAAACAATGGCTCCATTTACAGGACTCTTGGAGTCCCTGGGAAACCCTGGCTATCCTTCCACTTGAGGCTAAACTTCTGTTTTGGATAGAATTCCACACACATGTATCTTTTTATTTCCTGCCTCTTTTATGTGCCTGAAAGTGTCATGCTGTCAATCTTGTGACTTTGCCAATTCTCTGTTGCTTTCAGCCACATATTTCAATCAAATGGCCATTTAACTTGGCATTTCACCAAAGGACTAGAAACTTTCAGGCACTGGGTCAGTTGACTAGAAAGTTGATTATGAATCTTATTTACCACATCGCCCAGAGTGGATCTGATCAGTGGCCCCTTTGAAAAATAGATCTTACTTAATTAAAAAAATCTCCATTTTCATATGCAACATACAGGTACATGTGACCTGCTCAAAAAAAAGAAATAATAAAGAAATCATTTAATTATACATTCAACCTTATTTAAATACAAAAGCATGCAGACCACTGAGAATTCTAGGTGCTGTGGTTAAGACTCCTTGTCAAAACCAAGGGGTCTTTTCTAGAAATTCCTGAGTTAATTTCTTTAGCCAAGCAGCCCATATGATCAGGAATTCAGACTGTTTGGTTAACAACTCTCATAAAATTTCCTTGATTACACATTTAAAATTTCAGAGTCAACATTGGCCATTAAAAGAAAAATGTTTTTATATATCATATTGATAAATTCCAGTGCGCTAGCAGTGACTTCATGTTGAGCATAAGCTGACAAAAAATGATTGATTGGGGGAATCATTTCTAAGCACTAGGTTTTTTAAAAGTTCTTGGGGTTCCAGGGTCAATAAGACAACTTCAAAATCTATCCATCCTACATCTTCTTCCTTCATCCTAAGGGAATACATCTGAAGGATGTCTTAAAGTATAACAAGAATAAAGTCAGTGCCTGTATGCTGTCTTCTGTCTCGCATAGAAAATGTCAAATGATGTCATTTTATTATCTTGATTCTGGAAATTTTTAATGTACAAATACACTCAGATGTGTGTTTATAGTTGTGTGTTATGATCAGAGACAGCCAAGAACCTCCTCTGGATTCATCTCTGCTTCTTATAAAACAGCTCCAATAAGAAGACTTTGCCAAATTTCTTTCACTCAAGGCAGGGTTCCCCTTCCAGGCTAAGGTAAACGGAGTCCATTGAGTAAGAAGGTCATGTCAAAGTCTGTCGCCATCACTAGTCAAATTCTGTTGGAATTTGAGTTGCTGTGTATATGGTTTCTGATTCATGTTTCATGGTCAGCAAAAAGTACATTGCCCTGAAAGCAATCATATCATGGATTAAGTCTTTTTCTAAGTAAGTGGAAGTGAGCCTTTGGGGAATAATGTACTTGTTGTTCAATATGTCACTGAATGAGCTCAATTTTCCTCTTCGGCTCAGGAATGTTATCTCTGAGAATGCAAAGAGGAGAGAATTTTCTCCTTTTATTCACTAGAGCTCCTCACCCTGAGCCTTGGGAGTCGGGTGTAAAGCAAATTCCCCTGAGAGCACACGCTGTTTCTGAAGGTCAAAGAGGAGCCAGGCAAGCTGCATGAGTTTCTTTCCTCCGGTGAAATGGAAGCTCAGTAATGAGATGAAACTCTGTTCTAGTTGTTTGAAGCTGCTTTGGGGAAGTTGCACTCCTCTTCCACAGGGCAACACTATGGCAACCTCCTTTCTGGGGTTTTATTGAAAGTTAAGGTGACTATTGTCTTATGTGATGTTTCCATGGAGCCAGTTGTTCATACCCCCCTAGGAGTCCTAGGTGTTGTTAAGATATTTAGGCAAGTTTCCATACCGCATCTAGTCTACTACAGCGTAGTGCAGATTACCTCAAGAGTCCATAACTTTAAATAGCCTTTGGCATGCAATAATCTTGAGATGACATTGAAGAAAAGCCTAAACTAGCTCCAGTTGGATTCATATATATAAAACTGGTAATATTTTACACGTTTTGGTGTGTGTGTCTATTGGTTGTTCCTTATTTTTACATACACACAAGGAAATCGCCTGTTTTTTTTCTCTTTGGCTAAGGGGAGCTTTGTGTGAGCCAGGGTGAGGTTGGCTGGAAACAGAAAAGAAAGGACCTGTGCCAACTAGTTTTTATATCAACCTGAAACAAGATGTAGTCAATTTAGAAAGAAAAAACTTCAATAGAGAAAATGCCCCCTCCAAAATGACCAGTAGGCAAGCCCGTGGGGCATTTTTCCTAATTTGTCATTGATGTAGAAGAGCTGTGCTCATGGTGGGTGGTGCTACTCCTGCATAGGTGGTTCTGGGGTGTCTGAGAAAGCAGGCAGAGCATGTCATGAGGAAAAAGCCCATATGCATGCTACATTCCTCCTTGCATGGCCCCTGCCTCAGTTCTTTCCCTGTTTGAGTTCCAGCCCTGACTTCCTTCCGTGATGGTCTGTTACCTGGAAGTGCAAGATGAAATAAGCCCTTTCCTCCCCAAGTTGCTTGTGGTTATGGTGTTTTATCATAGCAATAAAGATCCTAACTAAGACAGGAGTCATGGTGGACAGTTTTTGAAAATAAATGTATGCCCTTGCTGGTTTAAGCTTCAGATATGAGCTAGCAGTAAAGAAGGCTTTAGTGCCAACAATTGGAAAAGTTGTGTTTGTAAGAAGTCTTTGCCAGGCTTTGTACTGGCTTCTGTAGCAAAGTAAAAGCTTGGGGCAAGTCTTGTGCAACACGAGGCGGGCCTCTAGAGATGAACAGCCGTAAACGTTCTGTACACCTTCAATTTCTGCTCCGTATGAAGGCATCTCCTGAAACATCTTTTCTGCGCATATCTTTGGCATCTGGGTGAAACTCCGTGCGTACTACACGCCTGAGCGATGGAGTCTTCTTTCTATTCCTGTTGATTTTCTCACAGGCAGACACATAGACAAAATGAAGCAATAGGAAATAAATCTTTTAATAATGAAGAGAATCTCTCTCTCTTTTCTCCCTCTTCCTTTCTCTCTTTTCTTTCTCTTCTCTCTCTCTCAAGTCCTCTTGGTGCTTTCTCAACCTATGGACATCACTATTTTGGAGGCCAAATGCTCCAATTGCTTCTGTTATATGCGCCAGGAATTTATTTTTCCTTAAAGCACATTTATAGTGGATTCTCTTGTTGATACTTAAAGCGTTACGACAAGCACCTGTCCCTTCTTCTGTATCAGTTCACCCTGTGTTGCATCTGTAAGATCCAGGGGTGCTAGAGTGTCCACTGGAAATAGGATCTCTTAGGGCAATGCAGTTTTTCCCACGACAGCCACTGCCAGCATAAGCAAGTGCTAGGGCTGTCGATAAGGTGGAGGAACAGATGTGCACCTGCTTCTTAGCTCAGCTCCAACCCTGTTACCTTGGGGATTTCTGTCCATGCTGAGGGATGTATTCAGGGTGGACAGAGAAAGCTCTACTAGTAGGAGTAAGAAGAGTTAATGAATCTGTCCATGAACTCAGTTGTCTCCTGCGCTCTGAGCAAGGGGTAGGAGTTACAGTAGTATCCCTCCTAAGAGTCTACGATGTATTGGCAGCTGCAGATACTCAGTCCAACTCTTCTTACAGTGGGTCCTCATATTCCTAGTGATGTGAGTCATTTCTCCAAGCTGACGCAATCTGGGAACAGCAGAGTGTTTAACATAAGAGCTGCGTATTGTTCTTTTCTGCACGGAAGCCAGGCACACATCCTTTTGTTGCCTGATGACTCGTATACTGTACAGAAAGCCAGTGGAGGCTTAGTTCACTGTAGATGTTATTATGGACTGAAAAAAAACTAATGGACTTGTAGTGATAGGGGAGCGGGCCTGCTTTTCTTCC
>LOJH01010556.1:0-25068 GCA_001685095.1 Ellobius talpinus
GGGGAGTAGGGAGTGTGGAGTGTGGAGTGTGGGGAGTGTGGAGTGTGGAGTGTAGAGTGTGGGGAGTGGGGAGTGGGGAGTGTGGGAACGTGGCAAGGGGCACAGGCTTGCATAACCAACTGATTAACTCCAGATACACAAGTTCCCAGGCAGATACAAAAACAACATGAAAAACACAGGCCAACAAGTCTCCTCCAAGTTACACATTTCATTGTTATGGTGCCCACTGAAAATGAGCCGGAAGAACTTTCAGAACTCAGGAGAAGGAGTCTGAGTGTGTGCTAGCAGCTCCAAGAAGGTATGTGTGCGACATGAAAACAAAACCGAAACTGGAATAAAGAAGTAAACTGGAGATGTGAAAAGAGCGTTCAGTGAAGAAATAGCGTTGCTGGAGAATAAACACAACAACAAAAAAGACATTTTAGGGACAAGGATAACAAGAAAGCACAGGCGCCCAGAGTATGTAGATATTTGAGAGTGTCGGGAGTAGAGAGCTCTGCCGGACTGAAATCACTCCTGGATTTCAATATTACAGAAAATGGCGCAAGTCCTGGGTCCAAATGCAAAAACTAAAAATAAGAAGGTGAGGTGGTAGACATGTCATCACAGTATTGAGGCATGGCGCCACAAGAGGGGTGGGCTGGCTGGAGGGCTCTTCCAGGCTCCCCTCCGTGGCCCATCTCCCCTTCGAAGCAGTTCATTTGCTCCTTCGCAGCCAGGAAAAACACACTGAGGGCTGCCATGCCTGCCATTTACAGTCTTGCTCAGGCAATTGTCCCTTCTTGCAATGGAGGGCTTCAGCAGAGAGAGACCCTCTCGTCTCCTCTTAGGTTTACAGGCTCTCTCCTCTGTGAGAGTGGCATCTATAAAAAGCTCAGAAAAGCAATTGATGAGCAGAGGTGATGGGCGGGGGCCCAGGCTAATACACAAACCCACACAGTCATGGGGTGACACCTGTCTTTTCATGATTTGGGTCTATAAAATTGACCTATATTTCACTTCTCCCGTTGGCAGAAGTGACAAGGCTTGAGGTCCAGAACACAGAACTGAGTGGACCCAAGGAAGGACAAAATTACTAGGGAGAGTCCAGATTTCAGCCCAAGAACCTGCCTGATACATCAGAACCCTTTGGTCAAACACACAGAAGAGGCAGTAGTACCAAGCGTACTCATCCAAAAATGTCAGCATATAATGCTTCTTAAAATTCTGTCCAATCTCCCTGGGCATGATGATGTATGCCTGTAATGCCAACCCTCAGGAGGCAGAGGCAGGAGGACCAGCAAAGCATGACTAGACTGGTCTATGAAAGATGCTGTCGCAAAAAAGAATGTTCTCTAGTCTCTCCTCTTACCTTATTCCGTGATTTATTTCTCTCCCCCATTTCTCTAAGCGTACTTACTAAATCATATCTGCCTGGGCAAGCCGATGATGACAAATCCTCACACACATAATACAACGTGATGTTTAATCTCATGCCTACAATACTGAAGGCTGGCCCAGCCACACTATTTTAATGTGTCATCTAGTCAGTGGCCTGGAAACAGAGAGGAATCACTTCAGCTTAGGAGAACTTTCGAGTCTGTGCCATCATTTTCCTCCTTCTTCTTACCAAGTTTGTCATCAAATGTAAAGCGGCATATGGATACAGGGTTTGGGGCGTGTCTCAGTGACTGGAGGCCACAAGATTACATCAGCGTAGCCATGGGCTGGTCAGAGGTTATCACACTAACCATGTGTGATGAGGAAGTGATCTGACAGTGGTGGCTTAGGGATGGGACCTCTAGATGCTGTCCCCACCCTCTGGACCAATCAGGACAAACCAGGACCAACCCAATACAGTGATGAAGTCAAGCTGCTAGCCTCAAGTTCCAGTGGGTCCCTTGTTGTGGGATATCACTCTTGTACACTGTAAAGATTTGTCATTCATATTGGTTTAATGAAACACTGATTGGCCAGAAGCCAGGCAGGAAGTATAGGCAGGGTGACTAGACTAGGAGAATTCTGGGAAGAGGAAAGGCAGAGATGCAGTCAGAAGCCAGACGAAGAGGAAGCAAGATGAGAAGGCCTTACTGAGAAAAGGTACCAAGTCACATGGCTAAACATAGACAAGAATTATAGGTTAATTTAAGTTGTAAGAGGTAGTTAGCAATAAGCCTGAGCAAAAGGCCAAAAAGTTTATGATCAGTATAAGCTTCTGTGTGTTTATTTGGGACTGAACAGCTGAGAGACTGGGTGGGACAGAAACTTCCATCTACAGTTCCTTGCTAGTCATGTGTTCTGGCCCAAGCCCCTTGTCTCTGGGCCTCAACTTCTTTATCTATAAAACGTCTTGTGTGAGGAGTAATGGGTCCACATAAGAATTCATTCTGAACCAGGTTTACTGCATACTTAATGTTCCATTTTAGCTCTGGCTTCCTACTCCTCCACCCTACATCCATCCAGTCATGACCGTCAAATAAAAAGTCCTTCCACTGTCCTGATAAGACATTGTAACCAAGTCAACTTATTTTTTAAAAAACATTTCATTTGGGTCTCCTGTTTTCAGAGGGTTAGAGTCTATAACCACCTGATGGGTAGCATGGCCACAGGCAGGAAAACATGGTGCTGCAGCAGCTGAGAACTACACTCTGATCCACAAATATAAGGCAGAGAGAGCTAACTCAGAATGGCGAGGGCTTTTTAAACCTCAAAGCCAACCCCACCTCCTTCAACAAGACCATACTCCCTAATCCTTCCCAAAAAGTTCCACCAACCGAGAAGCAAGTATTCAAATGTATGAACCTATAGGGGTGTTTCTCATTGAAGTCACCACCCACCATTCACCCACATTAACACTCTTTCCCTTCTAGGTCTCCTTGTGTGTGTCTCACCCGACCTCAAGGCCACCCTTTGCTACATGATTGCTGGAAACATGAATTCAACACTTCCCTCCTGTTCTTGGTGACTTCATCCCCCACAAGGTAACAGCCTAGTCTTCACAGAGTATCACAGGAAGTTCCTTCCCCATCCTGCCCTCCCCACCATCTCTCCATCTTTGTCCTTAGGTCCTTCTCTCTTACTGCAAGGGTCTGAACTGCTGCTCACCCCCTCGTTGCGGCTTCAAAGTCCCTGTCCTGTCTGTACAGCTCCTCCATGGAAAGTCCCAGGGCCCTAATTTCACCATCATTTCTTTCAAGTGGCTTCCCGAACCCAGGACTGGACAAACTCCTATTCTGTGTTCTCAAAGTCCTGTGTGTTTCTCTTATTCCTTTTCCCAACCGCGCCTCAGCTCCCAGAGTCTAGAATCAAACCCATTCCTCCTCCTCCTGAAACCTTGATGGGGCAGATGCAGAAGGTGAGGTGGTAGCCACACTGAAGAATCTGTGTCATCAGTCTTTCCGGCTTCATTTTTGAAGGAAGTCAAAACTTAGAGGGATCAAATTGCTCCCGGTCACCCAAGGTATGAAAGACTGAGCTAGCATTCAAACCTACAGCCATGTGCTGTTGTGGGGGGCAGCAGCTGGAACAGGCTCAGAAGGAGAGTGCTGAGTGCTTGTTCCTCGTCCAGCACTCGCTGCTGTACACTTTACACTAGGGAGGCAAAAGGGAGAATTCCAGGCCCTCTATCAGAGGAGGAGAGACTTTTCTTCAGCTAGCCACTGATAAGTTCCCACATTCCTATAAGGAGCCCTTTGCTAAGGCTCCCATAACCAGCCTTAGGGAACTCACTGGATAAATGAAAGAGAGAGAAGGAGGTAAGTAGAAGGATACTAGTTCAGGAGAGGAAAGGGATCTACAGAAGTAGGAGAGAGGGCAACCTGGGAAAATATGATGGAAGTACATAGTGTGTGTATAAAAATGTCATAATGAAACCCATTATTATGTTTAATTAATACATGCTAATAAAAACATACTGTGATGGTTGTTTTTAATTGTCAACTTCACAGGTCTATAACCACCTGGCAGATGGCACCTGAGTCTGTGGGATGTTATCTTGATCGGCACATGGCAGATGGGCATCTGAGCCTGTGGGATGCTATCTTGATTGACACATGACAGGTGGGCACCTGAGCCTGTGGGAAGCTATCTTGATTGACACGTGGCAGGTGGGCACCTGAGTCTGTGGGATGCTATCTTGACTGATGTGTGAAGATCTGTCACTGTGGGTGGCACCATTCCCTGTTCAGAGCACTGGACTGTATATATGAAGGAGATGAGCAACACCGTATATTTACTGCTGGTCCTGATTACAGATGGGACCAGCTAATTCAAGCTTCTATGCCTAGATGTCCTGCCATGGTGAACTACTGAGAACCATGAGCTAAGGTAATTCCTTTCCCATGGTGAACTATGGAGAACCGTGAGCTAAGGCAACCCCTTTCCCATGGTGTACTATGGAGAACCATGAGCTAAGGTAACCCCTTTCCCATGGTGGGCTACGGAGAACCATGAGCTAAGGCAACCCCTTTCCCATGGTGAACTATGGAGAACCATGAGATAAGGTAACCCCTTTCCCATGGTGGGCTACAGAGAACCGTGAGATAAGGTAACCCCTTTCCCATGGTGGGCTACGGAGAACCATGAGCTAAGGCAACCNCCCATGGTGAACTATGGAGAACCATGAGATAAGGTAACCCCTTTCCCATGGTGGGCTACAGAGAACCGTGAGATAAGGTAACCCCTTTCCCATGGTGGGCTACGGAGAACCATGAGCTAAGGCAACCCCTTTCCCATGGTGAACTATGGAGAACCGTGAGCTAAGGCAACCCCTTTCCCATGGTGTACTATGGAGAACCATGAGCTAAGGCAACCCCTTTCCCATGGTGAACTATGGAGAACCATGAGATAAGGTAACCCCTTTCCCATGGTGGCCTACAGAGAACTGTGAGATAAGGTAACCCCTTTCCCATGGTGGACTATGGAGAACCATGAGATAAGGTAACCCCTTTCCCATGGTGGACTACGGAGAACCATGAGATAAGGTAACCCCTTTCCCATGGTGGACTACAGAGAACCATGAGATAAAGTAACCCCTTTCCCATGGTGGGCTACAGAGAACCGTGAGCTAAGGTAAACCCTTTCCCCTTTAAGTAGCTCTTGTCAAAGGATTTTATCACAGCAACAAGAAAAGAAATAGACAGGCGGTGGTGGTGCACGTCTTTAATCCCAGCGCTCGGGAAACAGACAGGCTGATCTCTGTGAGTTTGAGGTCAGCCTGGTCTACAGAGTAAGTTCCAGGACATCCAGGGCTACACAGAGAAACCCTGTCTCAAAAACCAAAAACAAAAGGAAAAGAAAAGAACTAAAGGCACATACAAAATGTTTAAAATACATAAAATCAAGTTGGAGGCCAGCCTGATCTACAGAGTGAGTTACAGGACAGCCAGGACTATGCAGAGAAACCCTGCCTCAAAAAATCAAAACCAAAACCAACCAAACAAATACATCATTAAATCCTAGAGCTCAGGCTGATGGCACAGTCTGATAATCCCTGCTACTCCAAAGGCTGGCACAGAAAGATCTCAAGTTCAGGCCTGCTTTGGCTTCAGAAAACATTCAAGACCAGAGTGCATAATGTAGAAAGGCCACTTCTCTGTAAATAAATACAACAGCCTGGAGAGACAGCTTGGTGGTCGAGCACTTGCCCAGCGTCTACCTGCAAGGCCCTAAGCCCTATCCCAACACGGCAGTCCTTAGCTTTGTAGCTGGCACACTCAGAATGTGAAAGGAATATGGAAGCTACCAGAATAAAAGTGGAGCTGTTGTGTAAACCTGACACCAACCAAAAGTAAATAAAGTGGAGTACGGAGGAGGGGTTCTTTGCACGACTCTTTGACAGTAGCCATTAGGACGAGACTCTGTCAATACATGTTCACACAAGGGTTGCCACAGTCTTACTAAAATATAGCTCCTAGGGCTACAGAGCTGGCTCAAGGCTGAGAGCACTTCCTGCTCTTCCAGAGGACCACAATTTGGTTCTCAGCACCCACATCAGGTGACTCATAACTGCCACTCCAACTACAGATATGACGCCTTCTTCTGGCCTACATGGGCACTGCATGCACATGGCACCCAAAAACAGACTCAGGCAAAACACCACACACATGTAATAAAAAATAAAAGAACTCTTGTGGTTTTGGTTGTAAGCCTAGCCTTAACAGTTGAGCCATCTTAAAACAGAAGGATCAGATGTGGGGCAGGGGGAGGAGGGAGTAAGAGATGGAGGGAACACGTACTGGAAGAGACAACTTGAGTTAGGAACATTTCGGAGGCAAAGTAGAAGCCTTTTGCAATGGAAACTCCCTGAAATCTACCAGGATGACCCCAGCAAAGACTCCTAGTGATGGAGCACAGAGCCTGAGATGACCGTCTCCTGTCTTTACCAGGAGAGACTTCCAGTAGTGGAACTGGGACTCCAACCCAGCCTCCAAACCTTTGACCCACAGTTTGTCCTGCCTGCAAGATGGGCTGGTGTAATGATGGCGCAGAAATCATGGTGTGGTCAACCACTGACTGTTCCAGCTTGAGACCCACACCAGAAGGAGCACAGCCTGTAGGGCCAGGACCTAGAGGCTGGATAACCCTCTAGAACCAAACATGACTGTGGGAAAAAGTCAATGCAATGATTCCTAATGATGCTCTGCTCTACTTGTGGACAGGAGCCTAGCATAAGCATCAGCAGAGAGGCCTCATCCAGTCACTAATGGGAACAGACGCAGAGACCCATGGACAAACATTAGGTGGAGCTCAGGGAATTCCAAGGAAGAGAGGGAGGAAGGGAGAGAGAGAGAGGAAGGATTGTTGAGGCCAGAAAGTCAAGGACCCCACAAGAATCAATTAACCTGGGCTCATAGGGGCTTACAGAGCCTGAACTGACCATCATGGAGCCTTGTTTGGGTCTGTCCTAGGTCCTCTGTTTCTATGTTATGGTTGTTGGCTTGGTGTTTGGAGTGGGGGACTCCTAACAGTGGGAGCAAGGGCTGTCTTTGGCTCTTTTGCCAGCTTTTGGGACCATTTTCCTCCTATTGGGTTGCCTCATCCAGTCTTGATATGAGGGTCTATGCCTAGTCTTGTAATTTGTGATGCCATGTTTGGTTGATATCCCTGGGAGGCCTGCCTTTTTCTGAAGGGAAAGGAGGAGGAGTGGACCTGGGGGAGAGAGGAGGTGGGGGGAGGGATCAGGAGGAGAGGAGGGAGGAGAAATGGTGTTCAGGATGTAATGTATGAGAAAATAATAATTAATTAAAGTAAACTTTCACAGTGCTTAGGAAGCAAAAGCAGGCAGAGATCTGAGTTCAAGGCCATCCTGGTCTACAGAGTGAGTACCAGGACAGTCAGGGCTACAGGGAAACCCTGTCTTGAAAAACCAATATATAGGGCTGGAGAGAAGGCTGGAGGTTCAGAGCACTGGCTGCTCTTCCAGAGGTCCTGAGTTCAATTCCCAGCAACTACATGATGGCTCACAACCATCTATAATGGGATACGGTGCCCTCTTCTGGCATGTAGACATACATGCCACATTGTATGCATAATAAATAAATAAATCTTTCTTTTAAAAAAAGGCAAAACAGAGTGTCCTTGCCTCCAGCCTATTTGGCCAGGCCCTTAATATGTAATCCCACTGTAGCTCGATTCCCAAATACTCACCACTGTGTTCAGACAACCTCTAATTTTGTGGCTGTTTAGGTGATGTAAGCACACAGATAAATGTCAAAGGAAGAAAGTCCTGATGTAAGGGAAATACTAACAGGATACACCATACAGAGAGAGAGAGGGAGAGGGAGAGACCAGCCCCAAATAATTGTGCAGCACCTGAAGCATTAATGTCTCTAGCGTTGTTGTAGACAACAATATTCATTGTCTGTTTTAGTGACATCACAAAAGAAACCCACAGAAGAAACTGAACTGGTTGGTCAGGTGACTGCAGCTCCATTAAGAACAAGACATGATGAGGCATTCCAGAGATCATGTCAGAGAACCCAAAGCAGGTAGTGCAGGGAGTGGAGGCCACAGAGCTGGGACCCTCCTGCCAATCTCTACAGTAAGTGGAAAACTCCTGGGAGTTCAGCTTTGGCAAAACTCACTCTGTCAAGACATGGTTGGTCTGCTCATTTCCAGAGAATCTGCTCACTTGATATCTGTATCCATGGATGGCTGTCTTGCCTCACAGGCCCCCAGTCCACTGTCAGCAATGATTGCCAACGCTGCTGGTGATCAGAAATGATTCCCTGCCCTTCGTGCCAGGAGTTTGAGGGGGAACCCTCTGGGTGCATTCAAATGCTCTTTATCCTTGTAATCTGCCAAACAGCCACACAAATGCATATAGGAATCATCATTTTTAACTTTTCTTTTCCAAACCCGGCAACCAGTCCAGCAGGAGATGCCTCAGGGGTCTGCACTTTCGGTAGTGAGAAGTTGCAGAAAAGCAGAGGGTCCGGGGAGAATGGGCCCTCATGTGAACCTCTTCTGAGATAGAGTGGAGGGTCAGTCATCATGACTGGACTTCTAAGATGGAGTGGAGGGTCAGTTGTCATGACTGGACTGCTGAGATGCCCCCAGTACTTAGCAGACCACTGATCTCAACAGCACCGGGAGAAATCTCAGAGGCAGGAGCAAAGCTTCGGATCCATCCAGGGTCTCCCAGGCTTCTGACCGGAACCACTTCAGGTAGCTGACCCAATTTAGTAGCAGCAGAACCTGGAGGGCTGAAACAGCAGTCCTTCGCTTTCTGCCATTCTAGAGGCTACGAGTCGGGGGTCAAGGTAACAGACAACAGGCTTGGCTCCTGGGGAGGGCTGAGACACACATCCAGCCTTCTAGACTGAATAACTACCCAATTCTTGTTTTTTTTCCATAGAAGACAGACAGCATTGGACTAGCCAGACCTCATCCTGTAAGCCAGTCTAATATATTCCCCTTTAATATCTAGATAGATAGATAGATAGATAGACAGACAGATAGATATTCATTCTATCAGTTCTGTTCCTTTAGAGAACCCTGACTAGTATAGCATCTATGTTCAAATTCCCACTTTTAATGAAGACACGGCATATAATGGATTAAAGCCTACCCTAGCAACCTCTTTTTAATTTAATGATCATATAAGGACTTTTTTCCTTTGATGAGGTCACATTCTGAGGTGCTGGGGGCTATGACTTCACCATGTGAATTTGGGTGACCCAATTCAACCCAAAATACCTACCTGCTCTCTCTCCAGCAGTCACTCGGTAGCGCACTAGTAACCGAGCTGCACACCAGCAACATGACAGGATCTGGGTGTGGATGCCAGAGGCACAGCTCTGTGTGTGTCTGAAAGCAGGTGAGTTGCCTTGGCTGGACCCTGGCAGCATCCAGGTGAAGTCAGGAAGTGCTCAGACAGTGTGTGGGTGCAGTGCTCAGAAAGTGTGTGGGTGCAGTGCTCAGAGGTGCGGTACTCAGAGCAGCTGATAGCGTCACCACTCCGAATCATGAGCCTTAAAAAGCCATGCTTCTTCCTCAAGCAAGCATTCCCTCCAAACTGAGCTCAAGATCATCTCTTAGAATATTCCCCCTCAGGGGCTAGAGAGATGGTTCAGCAGTTAAGAGTACCGACTGCTCTCCCAGAGGACCCGGGTTCAATCCCCAGCACCCACGCGGCAGCTCACAACTCTCTGTAACTCCAGGATCCAACACCCTCACATAGACACACATACAGGCAAAACACCAACAAAATAAAATTTAAAAAATATTCCCTTCTTCCCTGGGCCCAGAGCTAACAGCACTTCCTCCAAGCCTCCCACACAGTACACACGCTCCATCCAGCATCTGTGATCAAGCTTGTCTTCGAATGGCAAGAACTCTATTACTACTTTTTGTTTGATTTTCTTTTAAACAGTTGAAGGAGGCCAGCATAGGGATAAATTGTAAACCCAAGACTCTACTTGGCTTAAGTTACACCCACATCTCTTTCCCAACAATGCACTTGGCAACCTGGAACCCCTGTCTGCATTGAGCTGTGTGTGTGCCTTGCTCCTAACAGTGCAATAGGGTACTCCTTTTAGCAACACCCTGGGAACTCCTTTTCTGTGGTCAAATACACCCTGGAATGTATCAAGAAAGTATAGGCAATGGACTGATCCAGTCTGGAGGGGTTTTCAGTGCGTGCATAGCTAAACGAAATTCATTTCCCTCTAAATGAATTTGGAGGGAAAAAAAGAAACCCTATTTGCCATTTATGCCTATTCGTGATTGGATATGCACATGGTCAAAGTCAGCTACCTCATGGGAAAGGACTGTGCAGTGAACAGAGGCTTGCACAACCCAAGTATATGACTCAAAACAGAAAACCACCCACCCTCAGCCCCTTAGCCACTGACTCCTTCAGGACCACAGTACAAAGTCCTGGGGTAACCAGGTGCCCTGAGCACTCTAACTCAAGCAGCCCACTGTCCCCTCGTGGAGTATCCGGGCTGCACTTCCACTCTGCTTCAAAACCAAAACCTCTGCTCCTTTACTTTTTGAGTTCAATTCTCCTCCTCAGTTCTTTGAGCAAGACACCAAGAAGCACCCATAGACCACTGACAACAGGATCTCACAGTGTAGCCCAGGCTGGACACCTAAAATAAGACGTAGCAGGCAATGCGGACAGTACGGAAACAGGTACCTGGAGTCCAGAGGATTCCGAGTACCGGCTATTCCCTGTGCAGCCCTTCCTAAGCACAAGCAACGGTGTTACCTCCCTGTGCACCTGTCATCTGTCTGAGAGATGCTGCAGTAGGCAAGAGGAGAAGTGCCAGAGCTCTTCCAGCTTGGTAAACTACCAATCCCATCAGGATCATCATGGCCAGGGGCTTCTGAAGTCACCCTGCTGCCACCAAGGAGAACCTTTCCCAAGTTCTCGTAAGCCTGATCCTGCCTTCTCTCTTCTCAGGCTAGTCTCATTTCTTCTATCCTGGGTCCCCTCTCTCCATTTGACACTGAGATCCTGTCTGCACCCAAGGAAGAACACCCCACAACCACTGTCAGACCAGGGGAGGGATTTCCACCACCACGTGCTCTCAGGAATACCTCTGTTCTCTGTGGATTTACTGCACTTCCTTCACAGATCATGTAGCTCAGATCCTGACACCGTCTCTCCTCAGCACCTCCCCACGGCTCCTACCTGTCCTCTTCCATAGTTCAGACTTCACTCAGAAGACTTACACCCCTGGGGCTGAGACTAGCAAAGTGTTTCCATAGCAACGGAGGTCTGATTAGTGGGAGGACATGGCCAGCATTGGGAGAAAGATACACAGAGTGAGGTTTCAGTGATCTGAGGGGTGTGCTTGGCAGCAGAAGCAACAGAGGAGGCATTGTGGGTATTGCACTAGAATGTTTGGTTTTAAAAATTGCTCTTTGAGGGCCAATGAGAGAGCTCAGTTGACAAGGGCAACCTTAGTTCAAACCTGGGACCCACTTGGTAGAAACAGAGAACAGAATCCTACCAGTTGTTGTCTTGGGGTTAGAGCAGAATTACTAGCAGTTTCCAAAAAGGCCCTCCGCATATCCCTGCCACTTTGTATTGTGTATTTACGTGGAAGGGAAATTCTCGGCATCGAGGATTGTAAAATCAGCTATTGACACACTCTGAAAAGTGGACGACGCTCATATCCATGCATGTAATACTGAGCCAAGATTCAGTTCTTTATGCAAAAACAAGCCCGTCCATCTCATTAGTATACAAATTTGTTTTTTTAACAAACAGTAAAATTATATTGTAACAAAGAATTGTTTACATTTTCTTATGATTTATTACCAGAAAGTACTTGATTTGTTTAGCTGTTTTATGTACCTATGTCCTTGGGGCTATGTAACAGTAGCTTGGGTAAAGGAATAATGACTGGAAGATGTGTAAGGCACCCCACTCCGAGGATCTGCTGAGCCCAGAGCAAGGTCTCCAGGTTCTGGTCCTAATCACCGTCTTGGTCTTCAGTCATTTTAACGGCAAAGTGGGACGAGAAACATCATTGAGATTCCTTCCAGTGCTTTAATAGAACTGAGGGTCAATTAATTAGTGAGATGCCACTGTACCCTCATAGATTAGTCAGGGAACCCATGCGAGCCAGGTTAGCAATGTTTTCCCAGACTCACATGCCAATACTTTACAAGAGACTCGATGTTTTAGGATGGAAATGAAATCAATAGAGGGCCGTGAGCATTAACTTGTGCTTCTGGATCCCACTGGGCACAGCTTGGCACAGCATAGATTCAGCTGTGTTGGCCCAGGGCTTTCCCGCAGTAGGAGGAGTCACCTGGATATGCCGCAAAAGTAATTGAAAATACGCAGAAAGAATTTAACATGGTTATATAAGAGAACGCTCTTTTTGTTTGATTTGGTTTTAATTTGATTTCTCTGAGGCAGGCTTTTCCTCTGTGGCTTTACTGGCCTACAACTCACTGGCCCCCAAACATCTCTTGATGAGGAAGAGTCCCCTCTGCTGGAGGATCTCTGCTTAAAGCCTTCATGGAAATGCATCAAGGGTAGAGTCAGGCGGGGGGGGGGGCACGACTGTTATGGATGTTGGTCCCTTTCTGTCACCGCGACGAACCATCAGAGCAGATCCACTGAAGATGGCATGTTAATAAAAGAAAGTATAGATGACATACGACAGATTCATAAAACAATAAAAACATTTTGGTTTAATTGGTCTCCATTTCAGGCGTTTTACTCCCTGCTGGCTTCATTGCTGTCCAGCCCATGGCAAGGCAGGACTATCATGGTGGGAAAGGCAAAGGAGAGGAGAGGTGATCTCTTCATTGTAACCTAGACAGGGTGGCACAAAGACGTAGGAGCCAAGGAAAAGACAAGCCCTTCCAGATGCTCTATGAGCAGGGGGCTTCCTGTAACCAAGCCCCGCCTTCCACAGTCTCCACCTCCTCAGAATCCGTTCCCATGCGGTTCATCAATGGACTCACCCATTCCACCTCTGCTCTCATAGTCCGGTTGCATCCCTGAAGCTTTCCTCTCGGCACTCTGGGGACTAAGCTTTAAACACACAAGCCTTGCGGGGAAACGGGACTCACTTCGTATTCAAACCATGAACAGACATGCAGGAAGATGAACCCGCTGAGCAGGCTCATGGCTGGTAACAGCAGCAACTACTCCAAAGGACGCAAATGAGCTACACTGGAACCTCGGGGCTCTGCTCTGCTGTCAAGAGACAATCCGCAGGTAGAGTTACTTACGTGCTTCCAAACCCGACTACCTCGGTTTGATCCCTGAATCCACAGGGTGGAATGAGAGAACTGACTCACCCAGGTGTTCTCTGCCATGCTCACCCAACAAATAAATATGATTTTTAATCTTATTTTTTAAAAACTCACATAACCCATGACCCATATTACATTGTCTATGGTGTGTTAACAAATTAAAAACCAAAAACAATCAAGGAAAAAGCAGGTACCTAAAACAGGATGACATATGATTGTAGGGAACAAGACTACAGTCAGGCCTAGAAGGAAGAGGGTTCAATGACCTCAGTCCAGTCTTACATAATTGCTTTCTCTAAGATGGAGACACATAGTCATTCTTTCTTTTGCTTGCTTATATGTTCTAGACCACCTCACGAGTATTCCTAATTTTTAAGACAGAAAGTAAAGCTACTCAAAGACGCCCCAGATTCCCTGGGACCCCTGCTGTTGCAGGACTCCAGACCGTTTCCCTGTGACCTGGGATGGCAGGATTCTGAGGAGGATGGAGCTGGAGAGGCTCGGGTCTCTGGCTCATGACTCGGGAGATGCTGCCTGGAAACACATCTCCGAACTGACAGACAAACATCCAGGGCAGTTAGAACGTGAACACTCAGAGCAAAGAGCCATGACTCGGTCAATCCCTGAAAAGGGGCCTTAAACATCCTTTTCTACATTCATCACACTGGTGGCTCACGGGACACACCTTCTTCCGGGCAGAGACAGCTTTATGAATGTCGGAAGAGAGCCATGCCTGTTTAAATATGCTGCTATTGACATCTTGAAATGTTTTATTGTCTGTTTCAATGCTTGTTTTCTAAGCACACTATCACAGAGCTGAGCCTCAAGTTGTTGAAATTCTTATTAACTATTACAGAGTATCATTACCTTCACTTTATATGCAGTCCTTTTAGTTACAAAGCTGGGTGGGGTACCTTCTCCCTCGAGTCCACATTCCTAGCCTCAGGGCTTGCTGTAAAGTCATGGCTTCCATTGACAAGAATGTTTTCTTAGCAGTATTAAAAACAAAACAAACAGAAGCCTCAAACCTGTGCGATTAGTGAGGCCTCATCACCAAGTCAAACCTAACCCTGGAGACATATTTCCCTCCAGACCTTAAACCCAATACTGTCATTTACAGTGACCATGAGCCAAATGACCAGGGTCTTTCCCCCTCTGCACTTCTTTACATGAGTCAGCACCTGCTCCTATGTCTGTTGTCATTACTAGATGTCCCGTTCTCTGTCCATGCTCACACACTGCACATACAGTGCAGTTGTATGAGACAGACAGAAGGCAGGGTGCCATTCTGTATTCTGGGCCGACTGCAAATCTCTCCTCATCTCCATCCCAAATAAAATGCTCATCTGACAGCTTCTAGATCTCATACTGACTCCAGGTCATTTTTGCTAACATGCCACCCTGGGGACCTGGCCAAAGGTAGATGTTCAAACACTGTCACCATCGGATGTCCTTTGTATGGGTCCTAAGAAAGTTGCTGCTCTGGGAGTCATTCATGGTCCACAGGACACAGCCTGTGAATGGGATAAATCATCCCTCTGGAAGGGGAGGAAGAGATCAAAGAACCTGCAACCTTGATGACCCTTTGATGTCCCCAGGACAGCTCTCTTCAAAGTAACCTGTCTATAACTGAGCACTTCCATCCAAAATAGTGCCTACAATAAGTAGAGGAACAAAGGCAGCTCCTCTGTCTTTGGCACCTGGGTGTATTAGACAGAATAACCCCAAAGATGTCCACATCCTAATTGCTGGTGTCTGTGACTATGCTACACTATGGAGCAAAGGAGAATCCTCGGCTGTCTGAGTGTCGTCAGTTTGATCATAAGGACCCCTAGAAGTGGAAAGAAGCAGAGAGGAGGTGGAGTGAGGGTCCTGGGGAAGGATTCGAAGTACCATTGCTGGCTCTGAAGACGGAAAGCACAGCCACAGACAAGGCTGAAATGGACGAGGAAATGTGTTCACTCCTAGCAGCTCCCCGAAAAAGCCTAGTGCTGGAGACACTTGGATTTAGCTTAGTGAGGCCCATGTAAGCTACTGATGTTCAGGACTATAAGATACTAAAGGAATTTGCTGCTAAGTCACTAACTTCGTGATAAGACCCTGAGTCCTGGGGATCTGCTCATCGGGGTGTCTGTAATAGGCAGACACAGGAAGAGGGCTCTCGCTCACAATGGTGGCACGGTTGTGCAATTGCATAGTCGCTCCTGCCTGTGTCCCAGCACTCAGGAAGAACTTGAGTTCGAGGCCAGCCTGTGCTTTATAAACATGTACAAAGTCAGCAACATGGAGAGCTTTGTCTCAAAATAACCCAAGACTGTAACTGTAGCTCAGAGGTAGAGCACATACTAAGCATGTGCCAGGGCCTGGTCTCGATCCCCAGCGCTGCCGAAGCTTGTGTAGTCTGTCTTCATGCTATCCCACAATGCAAGGGGTTCCTCGTTTGCAGCACTCTGTGAAGATCCATCACACCTGTGAAGATCCATCACAGAAATATCTACTGAACTCAGAAGCCTCTAAATTCCCTGTCACCCTATCCAGACTTAGTGCTCCTGTCTATTAATAAAGCATGATTGAGTATAGATTTCCAAGGGATAATGAATGGTAATGCAGAATGAATATTCATTCCCTTTCCCATCTTTCAAGAAAGCCAGCAGGTTTAGCATCATCTTTCTCAGACCAGCACCATCAGTCGCTTTAAAGTCAGAGGCCCTGCTCAGATCCTGATGGAAGAAAATGTCGATGGACACAGGACCATGTACACAATTCCCGGGCACTTGGGAAGCAGCTGAGACAGAACCCAGCCCAGAAGTTCTACTCACACACCAGCACGGCTGCTGAGTGTCTTTTGAGGGCTTTGTAAAGCCCACGTGCTTAAAAATGGCTCTCCCCACTGGCTGCTCATTCTCAGCTGGCACAGAAGATTGGTCCTGACTTTGACCTATAGAACTCCAGAATTATTTTCAAAAACATTTTATTTTCAATTGGGCCTCCAAGACTTAACCAGGGATGGGAATAAGATCTGATACAAACGAAGACTAGACAAAAAGAGCCATCATCAGTCACCCGGGGCCCAGCTTGTATGTGTGTATGAGTATGTATGTGTATGAGTCTGTGTGCATGAGTGTGTTTGTGTACGAGTGTGTATGTGTGTGTGTTGTGTGTACATGTGTGAGTGTTATGGGTGTATGCGTGAGTGTGTACATGTGTGAGTGTTATGGGTGTATGCGTGAGTGTGTGTACATGTGTGTTGTGTTTGGATGTGTGTATGTATATGTGTGAGTGTGTGTATGTGTTGTATTGTGCATCTGTGTACATGAATGTTGTGATGTGTGTATGAGTATATGTGTATGTGTGTTATGTATGTGTATTGTAAGTGTATGTGTGTTGTGTGTGTATATGTGAGTGTGTGTATGAGTGTGTGTGAGTGTTGTAGGTGTGGGTGTGCTTTCCCCAGGGAAAAACAGATAGTGGAGGTAGAGTCTTCTTCATTCCCTGAAATAACTGAGCCACCCCCAAAGAGAGGATAGTGGGACCTCCATTCCCAAACTGGCCATGTGGGGAAAGTGGTACCCATATCTTTCTTACTGTCACCAAGACAGCGATGGGAGAGTCAGCAGGGCTCAGCCATACCCTCCTCCCTCCAGAGTCACTCACACATCTGGTGCCACCCTTTGCAGGACACCAGAGCCTGTGGGAGAGCATCACCTAAGGATACCTGGCCCCCTGCAGGCATCAGAAGCTCCTCATGCAAACTCTCACTTCCCCTTCCTGGCTCTGGGGCCATGAGAAGCACCACCCTCCCTGCCTCTGGTTCCTCCCATGACATGTCCACAATCCCTTAGAAAAACCCAGGAGTCTGGCGTGCTTCAGCGTTCAGAAATGTTCAGACCATGGGAAGGCAACCCTGCAAAAATGTACCAGCATGGAGTGTCCCGTGATGATGTGCCCAGGTCTCCACGATGAACACTCACAGTAAACAGGAAACATAGTTTAGATTAGATTGCGCCATCCAGCAAATTAACCAGGTGATTGCCCCTGTGAGTTGGCAATAAAACGGCTTTATTTCCAAAGTCTCGTTCAGACTGAAGTTCAGATCCCAAATAGGGTTGTTACTGGGTAGACTTAGAGAGTCACAGTCCAGAAGGCACTTGGTGACACGCCTGATACACGGGAAACATGTGAGGGCTTGTGAGCATCTCCAGCTCCACTGTTCCTCAGCTACACATCCCAGGCCTCGCTTGTGTCTTATGTCCCTTGGATGAACGCCTTTTCCATCACTTTCTACCCCAAGATCCTCACTCACCTCTTCAAAATCAACTTAATGCAAGGTCCCCACCACACAGGGGACCTCGACCATGTATGTCCCTCCTCTAACTGTCCCTGTACCCCAGCCCATTCCTGTTCTGGCTCATTATACTGGGATATAACTGACACCCCCAACTGAAAGTTTCTATGGGCACAAACGACCCTGATGTGGGCACTCACAGCATGGCCCATGCTGAGCCCACGACCACAAATGTGTGGGAAATGAAATGTAATTAGATGTTCACAGCCTCTCGGTCTGCTTGTGTCCAAGCAGGTGTAGAAAAGAATACTCCAAAAGGATGCTCTGAGCACAGCGCACACCAGCGAGATATTGAACATCAGTACCTTAGGGTCCAAAGATTCCCATCTGCACTTGAAAATACTTTATCTTTTGCATAAACCCAATGAGTCTCTGTAAGGGATGTTCCTGGCCAGGGAGGAACTTGGGAAATTAATTAGCACCTTTGCTACTCAACAGAGTCCATAATCTCTCTGACCTTTAGAATGGAGACATATCTGACCACCCTACGAGGCCACAGTCAGGGAGGGTGATGGGGCCCCAGGGGCTGCTTTGCTCTTAAAACTGTAGGTCGTTTTTCCCCTGAAGCAGGGCCCACCTGTGCTCACCACGCTCTCCACCTGTCTTTTAGCACATGTCGCTGAATGAGCAGCCTAAACGGCTCCCTCAAGGAGAGCGGAATAAGCTTCAAGATTTCAAAGGATACCAGAGTGGCTGGAGAAGCTTGACTGCTTTCCAAAGTATAAAAGACAAAATTCAACTTGGAGAGTAACTGTTCCCTAGGATGAAGCTATGGCTCGACTGTGTCCCCAAAGCTCATGTTTCAGACACTTCCACAACCCAGAAGGCTGAGGACCAGGATCTCATGAGCTGCAGGTCATCCCAGACTATGCAGGTAACCCCGGGCTATGCAGGTCAGCCCCATGCAGGTCAGCCCGGGCTATGAAGGTCCGCCTGGGCTATGCAGGTCAGCCCCATGCAGGTCAGCCCGAGCTATGCAGGTCAGCTGGGCTATGCAGGTTAGCCTAAGCTATGGAGCATTTCCAGAGCATCATCCATGTGGCAGGGATACTCACAGGAATCACAGGCTTTGAAGAGCTGTCTGGAAAAAAGACACGCTTTAGGGGAGCGGGTTCATTCCAGAATGTAGGTCTGATTCTCTGTGGGAAACTTTGAAAGGATGAAGAGCATATTCCATATTCCAACCACCTTGAAAACAGTCGTTGGGGGAAATGAGTTTCTCTTTTGAGGTATGTATAACACAAGGTATGTATAACACCTGTAATATGCCTGCTCTCATGAAGCTGAAGCAGGAGGATTGCTCCAAATTCTAAGCCAGCTTAGGCTATATAGTTCCATTCTGGGCTATGCGGTCAGAGCTGGTCTCCAATGCTAAAACCTTCGTGTACTGGACAGTAGCAGAGGAAGAAGAGAAAGTTAAACTTGAGCTTCACTCTCTGTTCTTGTTGAGTTCATTGCTAAAGGAGTTTTGTGTCAGAGAAATGGCAGAGGCACCATTAGGAACTTGCTTATGGGAGACCCAGCATCCACCCAGCACAATAACTGTTTGGCACTTACGTTAGGGAGGTCATTTCCATGCATGGCAGACGGAAGGATTTCACACAATGGCTACATCATGGGTCTTGTTCGGCACCTCTGCACTCTCAGAAATGGCTTTCCAGACTCTGGCCAGAAGCTCCGGTTTTTGCTCCGTTCATAGCACCTTCCTGATTGGCATCCGAAACAAGCAACAAGAACAAAAAAAACTGCTAAGCGGGTAGTGAAAGAGGGGGCAGAAAGATTGCAAGAGTCGGAGGTCTCAGAGGGTCGGAGGTCAGGGAGAGGGCAGAAGGAAAGTGTCCCTGGACATGACAGAAACACTGTAGCCGTGAACTCACACAAGTAGCGAACAAGATCAAACAGGTTAACATTTCACCATGAGGCAGGGAGGGCCTCCCAAGCTCCTGGCCGTAGCTGGGGAGCTATTGACAGTTGATGACATCCAGGGGAGGGAGAATCAATTTTCTTTAAAGGTGTGGAGCCTTTGGTCCACACTCCAGTGGATGCTCCCTCATCCATGAATACATGGAGCACAAATTGGACTCAGTAAGTTAAAAATAAAAAAATTAAAAAGTGGGGTGAGTGATAGGGGTGAAATGATCAAGATATATTACGTGCATGTGTGATGTGCTCAGAAAATTAATAAAAGTCTTTTATCAAAAATTGCTGAGCGGAGGGGAAAGAGAACTGGAGATTTAAAGAAAATATGAAGTTAAAGACCAGAAGTCTGGTTGCAGCTTGGTGACAGATTCTGTCACCAAAAGACAAGAGAAATGATCAGCCACAGAAGCCAGCAGCCTGAGGAGAATGTGCCTCTGTGGGGAGCAGGGTCCTCATCTGCTGGTACGGTGATCACAGAAGGTACAGCATTCAGGACCCAATCACCAAGCGGTACCCTTATGGAATGGGGTCCATACCCTCAAGAGAGAAGCCCAGAGAACCTTAAGATCAATAACTCCTTCTGCCATGAGTGGACACGGTGGAAAGGTGTTCACCATGAACCAGAAAGCAAGCCTCCATCGACACCATGACTCTCTGGCACCCTGAAGTTTCTACCCCAAAACTGTCCATTTCAACTGCTTCAAAGCCACCTGGTAGCTTACTGAGACAGTAGTCAGGCCTCCTTAGATGGAATGACCCATGCTAACCCAGTTCCGTACCAGCCAAACGGTGGCTTACCAAAGAACGCTCCACCCGGTCCTGCAAGGGAAACTGAGGGGACCAGGAAAGAGTCCTGTGACAATCAAACAGGACTTAAAGAGGGACAGGTCCTCCCTTCCTCCATAGGACAAAGGCACTTTTATGAGGTTGCAGGGTCATCTGGAAGTACACTTTCTTGAACTTTTTTTTCTTGTGCTGGCATCAAAACCTCAGCTTCATGCCAGGCAAGCACTTGAACACTGACCCACACCTCCAGCCCTGATTTCTAATTGCTGCGATTAGAGGTCTTTATATGAGCTGGAGAGATGGCTCAGCGGTTGAGAGCACTCCTTACTCTTGTGAAGGACTTGGTTCCCAGCACCTAAGTCAAGCAGCTCACAACCTCCTGTAGCTCCACTTCCAGGAGATCAGATACCCCCTTCTGGCAGCCGAGGGCACTGCACTCGTGTGCATAAGCCCACACACAGACAGACATACTCAAAACTGTAGAAGGGTCTTGGTTGATGTCATTGGGAGACCTGCCCTTTTCTGAAGGGAAACAGAGGAGCAGTGGGGCTGAGGTGAAGGGCCTGGGAGGATGGGAAGGAAAGGAAAGGCAGGAAGGCTGTGGCCAGAATATACCATATGAGAGAAGAATAAAGGAAAAAATTGAAAGAAATCTTCCTTGTCATCTAAACCACTTGCAGCTGATCTTTGTAATAACCACAGAAAAACTGTTAAATGTGCCTAGGAGAGAGTTCCTGAAGAAGAAGATGAAATAATTGTAATTTAAAAAATTAAAAGAAGTAATTTTTAAAAAAAGATAGTGGGGCTAGAGAGATGGCCAAATTCTTATGACAAAATTTGTTTCCAAGGCTGTACATTGGGTTTCATTCACCACTGACAGGAATGGGGCTGAGACCTTCTCATGTTTGAAGGAGGCCCTCCCTCCAGAATACCTTACTGTCACCAGAGCACATGACAGGGGCACTGAACTCCCAGGTCTGTGCACAGGGTCTCTCCGTTTCTCTTACTCTCTTTGTTCACAAGAATGAAATTAATTTTCTAGCCCGTGAATTAAACATCAGGACTGCTGCAGGATGAAAGACTTCAGCAGCCTTTTGTTATAAGAAAGGCAGGAGCCTGACCTGTTCTAAAATAAGCTTCAGGAATCAGAAGGGTCGTAGAGGGAGACATGAGCGAGGAAGCCACTAACAGGGAAAACTGGACAATCCCAGCCAAGCTTCTTCTGAATGGCTAGCAGTGCTGGAACTCGAAGTCCAGGAGCATCACTCTTGGTGTGTGTGGAAGAGGTACCTGGAGAGATGGTGAAAATGCAAGAACTGGCCCGCAAAGCTCTCTAGTAGTGATCAAAGACTCTGTGAGGCTCCTGAGGCCTAGGGGTTGTAGCTGGTGTTAAACATCTGGGATGTCTCCAGAAAGAAGCCTGCAGCTGTGGGCCCACAGAGCCTTCTGGTGTCAGTGATCTGGGCACTTGGGAGTAAAAGAGGAGGGTGGGGGAGGACCCATCTGCTGTGGGGTAATGCTCTGGTACACTGTAAAGATTGCCACTCGTATTGGTTTAATAAAACACTGGTTGGCCAGTAGACCTGCAAGAATTATACACAGGGCAACCAGACTAGGAGGATTCTGGGAAGAGCAAAGGCAGAGATGCCGTCGTAAGTCAGAGGCAAAGGAAACGAATTGAGAATGCCTTACTGAGAAAAGGTACTGAGCCACGCAACTAAACATAGATAAGAATTATGGGTTAATTTAAGTTGTAAGAGCTAGTCAATAAAAAAAACTGAGCTAATAGGCCAAACAGTTTATAATTAAAATAAGCCTCTGTGTGTTTCTTTGGGACTGAATTGCTGCAGGACCGGGCTAGACAGAAACTTTAAAGTCATGTCTCTCTCTGATTTACAATTATTCAGAGTCCCTTCTTGCCCAGTGCCCATCTCCTGGGAAATAAAAATAGTAAACAGGCTTCAGTGGCTGTCCTTGGCAATGTTGTGACATATACCTTTTGGCCAATTCAGTATGAAATATTCTTGTTTGTTTTGCTTCAGAGAATGACACTGAGGCTTACGATTGTAAGAATATAAGTCTAAATCTGAACTAATTAGCAGTGCGAGGACTCCTGCCCTGGCTCCCACTCTGCAAATCTCATGTCTTCATTACAGAAGAGTCTGCCATGACCTTGATCAGTTTTGTTTTTTTTTTAAGTTAATAATTTCAACCTCAATCTACATTTATATTTGCTGGGGCTATTCACCCAGCAAAAAAAAAAATCTCACTCCAATCTCTGGTTTTGCTGTGATCCTGCTAGCTCTTTATCCTTGCCCCTATTAAAAAGGCAGGAGTGGCAGCAACAGCCTGGAACCAGCAGGGTATAAAGGAGACGCAATCACTGCTTTTAGTGCCTTGAGCACTAAGGGATTTGATGGAGAAAGGGGCAGGAGAAAAGTCCAAGCTGAGACCCAAAGAGATTCAGAGAAATAATCCTGCTCTGCCTCTATGGCAGTTATTCCTGTCTGTAATAATATTTTTCCTGTCTGTAATAATAATTCTACCGCAATTATTACTGTCTCATGAACTCCAAGGGAGGATAGCCTCATCAGCCGGGTGGACTGTCACTCAAGCATAAAGATGCTCAGCTTCAAACAGTGATCGTTTGGAGGAAGGAAAGAGGAAGATGGGACAAAAGGGACAAATCTGGGGGAAGGAGGGAGAGCAGAGGGCTTGTGGTCATCCGTTTGGGAGAATTTTGAGAAAACGGCCTTTATTTCCAAAGACAAGACAAGAGAAGCAGTTAAGCCTAGCTCTGTGCGGATCTGTCATGCTTCAGGAAGAACTTACACTCTCTACTAAAGGAAAGGCGACAGCCATAGAGGTCCGACAATATTAATGACAGTCAATAGTTATTTAATGCCACCAAGAGCCAGGCACTGAGCTAAGCGATTTGCATTTATCACCTAACTTAATTTCAATAGCTTTTCTGAGAAAGTAGCATCACAGACTCATTTTTATAGGTGAGAAAACAGAGGCTCAGAGATGTAAATTTATCCCAGGCCATGCAGCTAAGAGTTCAGGGACTCTCATTCAGAGTTGCCTGTCCAATAAGCCTTGCTTGCCAAAAANACGCAAAATTTGAAGAGAGAGGCTTTTCTGTAGATTTGGGGGTCGAGGGAGACAGATCCATGGCCATGCATTCTGGGGTGTAGAGGGGAAGAGGGGCTCCTCAGCAACCTGAGGGACTGATGGAAAAGAAGGCAATGGGACCCCAAGTTATGGGTGTAGGTTGCTCATCTTTAAGTCATTCTTAGAATTGGACTGCAGAACTCAGCCTCTCCAGACGCCTTCTCCCCTACTGCTTTGTTATTCTTTCTACCCCACTCCTCAGTGTCCTTCTGCAAACTGAAGCCTGCTGCAGATGCCTTCTTCCAGCACAGAGGGCCACCAGGGACTCCTGCATCTGCCTTCACAGTGGTTATGTGTGTTCTGGGGCACGATAGGAGACTGGTTCCTGACTCATTTCAGAGACAAAAGACAAGGGTGAATTACTGTGTTGCATGCTTGGCACTGGCCTGGTAGCTCTGAAAACCAAAACATGCTGGGGTGGGTGAGGTGGCTCAGCAGGTAAGGGTGCTTGCTGTCAAGCCTGATGACCTGAGTTTGATACCAGAAACTCACATATTTGGAAATGACACTGATTCCCAGTGGTCATCTTCTGACCTCTATTTTCCTGCATGGCACGTGCACCCTCACACGCTATACATCCATATCCTTAGTTGCGGTTTGGTTAGGGTTTCAATTGCTGTGACAAAACTTCGTGACCAAAAAGCAAACTGGGGAGGAAAGAGTTTATTTGGCTTACATATTAGCATTGTTGTTCACACTGAAGGAAATCAGGACAGGAACTCAAGCAGGGCAGGATCCTGGAGGCAGGAGCTGATGCAGAGGCCACAGAGAGGAGCTGCTTACTGACTTGCTCCACATGGCTTATTTAACCTGCTTTCTTAAAGAACCCTGGTCCACCAGCCCCAGGATGGCACCAACTCCAAGGGACGGGGCCCTCCCCCCATTGATCACTAATTGAGAATTGATTACTAATTGAGAAAATGCCTACCAGCTGCATCTCATGGAGGCATTTCTTCCACTGAGACTTTTTTCACTCTGATGACTCTAGCTTGTGTCAAGTTGGCACACAAAACCAGCCAGTACAATACTAAGTGAAAATTAAAATAAAAATCATTGTGTTTCTGTTCCGTGGGGTGTGTTTAGGAGACTCTGACAACATTTAGGGAGAATCAGAAAAGTTCCTTGTGGTCAACAGCCAAGAGCCTGTAGATGAGCCATCAAATTTTGAAAACGATGCAAAGACAGACTACTTACTCAGCTCCGTGGAGGTAGCCCCAGGACTTGTGCATTGATACCATGGTTTCCAGCTCAGGATTCAATGTGTTGCCTAGCTGCCACTTACACAGAGGCTTAAAAGTGACACTTCTGTGAGCGCATCTTTAGGGGCAATTTCTCCCCAGTTGTTTTTGTGGTTGCTGCTGTTTTTTTGTCCTTGAAACTCATAAGCTGATCCTAGGGACCTCCAGGCAGCAAGTACATTCTGCTCTAACATCCTGCCTGCTCAGAAAATGGAGACAGCTGTGCATGGTGCACACACCTTTACCCTCAGCATTTGGGAGGCAGAGGCAGGTAGCTCTCCGTGAGGTTAAAGGCCAGCTTGGTCCATATGAGTTCCAGGACAGCCAGGGCTACACACAGAAACTCTGTTAGAAAGAGAGAGAGAGAGAGAGAGAGAGAGAGAGAGAGAGAGAGAGAGA
>LOJH01010557.1:5387-23299 GCA_001685095.1 Ellobius talpinus
GTGTGTGTGTGTGTGTGTGTGTGTGTGTGTGTGTGTGTGTGTGTTGGGGGGCATCGCTTGACTTGCTGCCTTGTCGGGGCAACTTAATCACAGGTCCTGGATCCCTTTTTTTTTAAGCAATCCATGTCTCTCAGAGACCAGTCAGGAAACCATTTCTTCGCACAGCTAGGTGGACCTGTGACCCAGAGCTGTATAACCAGCACATTCAGACATTCGGTTCCTCTGGCTCAGAGGAGTTGTGAACATCTATCTGACTGAACCAATCCTAGGAGGCCAATGTCTGCATTTTCTTGAAGATAGCTGAAAAACACCCTCCTTGCTCAGAGTCCACTAAGGGAAAAGAACCATATGCCACACTGGTTTTGTTCAATTCAGACATGGAGTGTTGGTTGCGGGGCAGGACCTAGACTCACCTAGTGCTACTCAATCAAAACATGGTAGTCCAGAAGCTCTTGAGCATTATCAGTCCTCAGCCAGCCTCCAAGAGTCTCAGACGAGGCTAAAGCCTATCGAGTAATCTGGAAACTATCCTGTGAAATAGCTCTGACTGACTGCCCTATTAAGACCCTCCTACAAACAACCCTAATGGAACTCATTTGGTTGCATTAGAACTAATTCAGCCAAACTGATTGGGAAGAGTCAAGGGACTGATTAATTAAAGAGTCAGGTGGTGGAGGCAGCCAGAGACAGAAATGGGCTGAAGATGAGCAAAATATATTGTGCACCTGTATGAAAATGTCACAATGGAAGCCATTGCTATGTATAATCAATACGCTAATACATATTAGAAAAATAACAAGGGATCTTGTGCAGATGATGGGACAGAACTTGGAAGTTTTATGGGAAATTCCAGACCTCTGTCTAGACTCACCATCCTTGATGATCATCCTGATCATCCTTGAGGGTTCCTAAACTGTGACGGTGCCTGTTTACACTCAAGGGACAGAGACACAATCTAGTTAGAAACACTGGAAGGGAGCCCACTGTTCTGCCAAGAAGAAGGATTTTGAAGTGTTATGTCGGTAGACCTCAGGTCTTGAGTTTATAATTGCTAGCTGTTCAATGTGGACAAGCTCTTTAGAGATTTCATCTATAATATGCTAATAATAGGAACTACAACAATAAATGAGATAATACATGTAAAGTGCTTAGCATAATAATTGTTCACAGTAATTACCCGTTTGCTTTTACTTCCACCTTCTGACCTCACTCTACCTCAGACATTTTCTCTCTCTTTTATCTCACGCTGAGATGTTTCAAAAGTACCTTGTTCCTGTCACCCACCCTTCTAAGGTCTCTGCAGTGGGCACCACATCCATTAGTCAACTTAGTCAGGCTTAGATCTCTGAGCCTCAATTTGCCTGTCTGAAGAGGAGGACTATGTGGTGGAAGAACGGGGTTGGAATGAATGCTCACTAAAACATCTCCTGTGGGCGGTAAATGTAGGCACATGGTAACAGGGTTACTAGAAATTCTCAGAAAACTCCCCGTTCTCGCATTGTTTCATCAGTGGTTTTCCTTTTTTTTTTTAGAAGATTTATTCTTTATTTCTTCAATGTGTTTGGGTGAACATGTGTGCATGCACACGTGTGTGCATGTGGATAGGCATGGAGGCCAGAAGAGGTCATAAGATCTCCTGCAGCTACAGTTAGGGGCAGTTGTGAGCCATCTAATATGGGTGCTGAGAACCAAACGTAGGTCCCTTCCAAGAACAGCACATGTTCTTAACTGCTCAGACACTTCTCCAGCCCCTACAGCACAAGTTTTATCACTGTGCCTTGTCCTATTTTCCTCCATCCCTGAGGAATTTGAGGTGCGACTCTATCCAGATGGACTTGGCCATGAATCAGAATGACTTCTACTGGACACTTGCAATTTTGCTATAAATGTCATCAACTGGTAAGAATGTTCTTTTGAAGTTTGAAACCTACAAGATAAATTGCATTTTTAAAATACCCAAAGAGTTCTTCCATACCCCCACCCCCACCCCTACACAATTCTTTGATGCATGTAATTCTTTAGACTTTGGCCCAATTCTCATCTCTTGGCAATTGACCAACTCACAGATTCTGAGCAATCTTCCAAATGTATTCAGCTAAAACAAATCAAGTCCGACAGTTGTCACAGAAGCATTTAACCAAAATTACTTCAGCATTTTAACAACGCTTGACGTTTGCAGGGACGTCTTTGAAGTCCAGAGCTCCCAAAATATTTAGTGTTAACAGTTCTAGACAGGTGTTTTGCCAAAGACATGTAAAGATGTGTTGAGTGAGGATTATTATTTTGCAGAGAGTTTAGCCTCTGGAAAAATATTTATGTCTTAATTGGATGGAATTCCACCTGTCATTTTATCAAACACGTTGCTTATGGTCCGTTTTGCTTAGAGTCCAAGAAAAATGAAAGTATGTTACTGGAGAGAATTAATGTGACACATGTTTGGGCTTTTCAGAATTGCTGCGTTTGTTTGGTGATAATTATGAGAGAGTGTTTTAGAAATTTGAACCAGACTTTGCAATTAGAACATACAAAATTGGGTCTGAAAGAAAAGCTTAGAGGAAGAAGAATGAGCATCACAGGCACACAAAAGTTTCAGAGACCCTTTAGGAAAGCAAAGTTACAGACCTCATAAACAGCTTCATTACAGAGTGAATGGAAAAAGCCAATTCAATCCACTTGCTGGAGGTGCTACTTATTTCAGGAATGAGCTGCTGTAATACCTGGGGTCTACCGGGTGCTCAGAAAGAGGCAGCCTTCCATTTTTCTCACCTCATTTTTGCCTTCTTTCCCTCCACAAATCTTTTGCTTAATGTTCTCAACAAAGAAAACTGAGGATGGGAAACGAACTCCAGCAGCGTCTGACTCCACCTCTGGGTCAGAGCAAGGAAACCTCCAGCCTTGTTCAAATAAGTCAGAGTCAGAGTGAAGGATGGCCGCCAAGGCGTTGACTTGCAGTGCATTTGACCAATCCCCGAGGGCTGAAAAGGCTGTGTCCGGGCCTGATATATGTTATTCACTGTCAGACAAGTGTCCAGAGTGTCCTTTCTTGATCATTTGAGGTCAGTCGCATTGTTATTTTAACAATAGGGCCCTAAGAAGAGAAGTGAGCACAGGTGTTTGGAGGAGGAGTATTGGGAGCGTTAGGGGCAGTTTCTGAATATTCAATTTGAATGAAGGTCTTAACACTAAGAGACTGGAATTAAACAGCAAAAGCCTTGATTTGATGAAGGAGGTTTGCTACAATTTGAAACTGCAATGTCCCCATAGGCTCATGATTGAATGCTTGGCCCCAGAGTGGTGTTGTTGTTTTGGGGGTGTTGTGTAGCCTTCAAGAAGAGGGGCCTCTCTACTGAGCCAATAGAAACAGATCTTGGAAGGTGATGTCTAGGCCCCAGGCTCCTGAGCGCCCTCTGCATCTTGGGTTACCATGATGTGGAGAGTCTCGACCTGGTTCTACCACCGCCAGCTCTGCTGTGACCTTCCCATCACCATAATGGACTGAAAGGTCTGGAAATAATGAGCCCAAATCCTGCTTTAAGTTGCTTCTGTCATGTTCATGGTCAGAGCAAAGCGAAACAGGGGGAATTGCAAACTGCCTCCGTTTCCACTTTCCAAAGTTTGTGTTGCTTTCCACAACCCAGATGGTCCCCCATTCACCAAGTGGAGAAAAGACTTAGGCACCAGGTTTCATCTGAGGAGTCCCCTTGGAAGAAACAATACAAGGGGTGTGCTTGGGCAGGAAGAGAGGCCCTGGGGCGCCCCAGAAAGAGCTTGAGGGCATCTAGATGTGATCAGGAGGGAAGGGCAGTGGAGCAGGGCTGTGGAGCTGGCACTTACACCTCCCCCACGCTTGTGGAAGGTACTGGTCTCTCTACTGTGCGGTCCGAGAAGCAATAAGGAGGCAGGGAAATGAAGTGAGCTTGGGGTAGGGTCACTGGCTTCACACTGGACTTACTCTAGTCTAAAGGGCAGAGTTTGAGGACTGCTGAGCTGAATGTCATGACTTTCTATGGCACCTTGACACAGAGCGGCCATAAGGACTGAACAGGGAAACCAGCCCTGTCCCTGCCTCCACCTCTTTTATCTGTATGCCTCCAGGTTAAGGCTGGTTTGACTGAGATTTCTCTCCATCCTCTTTGCTCTGCCTCTTATGCTGTGGGGTTCCTTATTGTTCTGTATTACGGATTTCTACAGCAGCCTTCCAGCTACTTGTTTGGGTCAAAGGAACAAGCAGTCCAGTATTTGTTGTGTCCAGGGTTCCAGTCAGGCTCTGTGCCCACTGCTAGTATCGTTTTTACCCCTTTGCACTATCCTGTGTCCATTTTTTCTATTTTCTCAAATAAAAACTATTGGGCAAACCAAGTCATAATTAAGATTGTTAACTAATTTGCAATGTACATGTTACACATGGGTCCTACAGTGAGCTTCTGTTTGTTCTCTGTGGTTTTGACATACCGGAGTTATTCATTGCAGAGCTTACCATACAAGAGGGAACTAAATGAGAGGAAGGAATGAAGGTGAGGGGGTCCACATATCCTATCTGATCAGCTTCTCGCTGTGGCTGCCCTGACAGGTGGAAGCCCGTTTAAGAAGTCCAGAAGTATTGAACACAGACTTGCTTTAGTGAAACCAAATTGTACCTCCACTGGCCTGACAAACATGGCAGACCTCGGCGAGCAGTGGGGACTGAGGAGAGAGGCCCAGCCTCTGGATGTGAGGGCCTGTCTTCCTGTCTAGACATGTGGACTTTGGAGAGAGACACTTATTCCCTCTAACTTCAGCATCTTCGTGTGGAAGACTGGTGAAGAAACTGTGCTAAGCGCAAAGGCTCCTCCTAAGGATGCTTAAGATCTGTCAAGCAAACCAAGGGATCTTAGTGCTTGCTGTCCAGAGTACAGAGTACTGCTGGACAGCAAGCACTAAGAAGCTCCGGTGCCCCTGAGCCTCCCCACTCCAGGCTCAGAAAAAGTTGGTTTTTTTGTTTTTTGTCTTTTTTCCCCCTGAAATAATGTCTTGCTATGAATCCATACGCTGGCCTCAAACTCTTGATTCTTCTGCTTCAGTGTCCAGAGTGCTGGGATTATTGGCACGTGCTGTCATACCCAGCTGAAAACCTGAAAGCTTCCCAGTGTTGAATGGTCTCACAAGCAGAAAATTCTACATCTGACCTCATGTGATAGGTTAAGAGTCAAAACACAGATACACTAAAATTTTGTATAAAATCTGTGTATGAAGTGTGTATGAAATATCAACAGATTTCCTGTTTGGACTTGGGTCTTATCTCCAAGATAACTATCTCTTCCCCATTTCTGCACCACACACACACACACACACACACACACACACACACACACACACTGTAACATCTCCAGTATTAGCATTCTTGAACATTTCCCATCCAAAGCACATTGGGCTCAGACTACTCAGTCTATTATTTCTGGGGAGAAACCAAGGTTCTAGAACTGACTCTCACTTACAAAGTAAGACACAGACATGGGCAAAACCCGGGAGCCAGTAACAAGGGAAGCCTTGTTCTTCAGGGCTCTGGCACACCAAGTGTCTTCCCATTCCCTCTGGAGCCGAAATGGAAGGTGAACCTGAAGGACTGCCAAGATCAGCGTCGGGTGGGGGTAGGGGGCCACTGCCTTGTGGCCCCTGCCTGCAGCCCGGCCAGCTGCAGTTCATGCTGGAGGTTGTGACTGCTTACGTTTAGTGGTATTCTGCGGGCATGGTAAGGGTTCCCTTGTCACCAGAAGTTTTAAGGTGTGGCGTTTCTGATGTGGCTTCCTGGTACACTGGTAGCGTCCCTTCCTCAATCTTGTATGCAGCCAAGCACTGAACACATTCAGAATGCTAAATGATACAAATAAGGTCAGGCCCGGGAATGGTTTTGCTGACATAAGACTTTTGGACTTTGTTCAACAGACACATTGTTTTTCTGGACAGGCCATACTGTGCAGTACATTTATTTAGAGAGAGTATTTGCAGGGAAAAATGTGCTGAGGGGCTGAGTTCTTTTCTTAAAATGATAGTCTCAAGACAAAAATTGTTAGGCAATTATTGTTTAACTGTTTGTAAGGGGCTTGACTGGAATGTTAGTGTTGGAAGGATCCAGAAGCTCTGACCCCTCCAATTGTGGCTTTCTACTCTCACCCGGATGTTAGCTGAGGAATCCTGTCTCTTAGGAGCAAATCCCATGCCTGGGGAGAGGCCAGGGCTCTCCTAAACTTTCATGGGATTCTGGAGGGAGCAGAGTGGCGAGTGGCTTATTTGCTGGGCTTTGCTTGGTTTTCATCCCATTTCTCTCTGGGTTCTGGTTTATTTCTTCTGGTCTATGGATTCCCTCACCATAATTCCTGCTGGCCCCATTGCTTAGCTATGGAACTTGAACTTCCAGATTGCCACCCTGAAATGTGCGTGCCTAGATGGCTTTGCTGGAATTAAGGAGACAAGACTGATGTTGATAGATGTATAAATGTGTTCTTGAAAACATCATACAATCTTATTTTGTACTTTTTACTATTAATATATGCTTACTGAGTGTGTGTGTGTATGTGTGTGTGTGCATGTGTGTGTAGGGGGTGTGGCCATTGGTGGTCCTAGTTTGTCACAGAATAGTGATCTTGCTTAGAAGCCAGCCTCCCTCTTGCCCCTTGAGGTTTTTGTTTGTTTGTTTGTTTATGTAGATCACTTTCTTTGAACTCATTGGGCAAGCACAGACATTGCAGTGATCTCCTGATCTCTGGGATGGAGTGAGGTATAAGTAGGTAAGGGATATTTCAAATAGACAAACCAGAGTCCGGAGACAAAACATTAGTTGTGCAGATAAATGGCAATGCAAGGTCCCGGTTATACAGCCAGAATGAGGAACAGGTTCACTGGAGAGTCCTACTAATGTGCCTTACTTTCCCAAAGTGTCATGGCGCACACCATTTGAGAGTGCAGCCATTCTCAATTCAGTGTTAGTCCTCAGCACCAGAACCCATGTGAAGCTGAATCTTTCTTGGTAAATCTTGGCACTTGAGGACCATGTTATTCTTACAGGATATCAGTGCTAACTACTCACACAGAGCTTGGAGAACCTGCAGAGACCAGAGGGCATGCTGGGGACAGGCACTGAGGACAAAGGATGCACCAGACACTACTCTCTGTGTTCATAGGGAAGGAAGCTCAGGGCACTAAGGTAACTCCACTCCACAAATATGCGCTGGACCCCCACAGGCTCTAGAAAAGATAGGGTTTCTGCCTTCTGGGGGCATCAGGACTTAAGACGCAGAAACCAAAGTTATCGTGCATTTTCCGATGAACCTAGAGGCCATGGAGCAGGACCCTGCGTAAAACAGGCACCCCCACCATCCCACCTGTGGGGTAGCCATCACTGTCTGCCAGTGGAAGGTGGAGTCTTAGCTTGACACAGTCCATTTCTCCCCAAGTTCCCTGTGTCGTCCCTGCTGGGACAAATTCTTCATCTTCACACTGTGCTTTTGGCCTCAGCCCTTTTCTTCTCGACCTTTGAGACTGCAGAATCTGCCATCAGCTTCTATCAACTATGCCCGCTGCCTCCTTACACTTCTAACTCACTCCTCCTTAGTGCTCAGACAGTCACTAGAGAATCCCTTCCTCAGTCTCGGGATGGAGATTCAGTGCCCTCCTCTGGGGGCCCTCTCCCGTCTGCCAAAGCCTACCACCTGCCTATCATTTGCTGTCACACGGTGTCACTTAATGGTGTGGTTTTAAAATGCTCTCGTGGCTCAGAAAAATATCCCATGTCGCCTGTCTTCTGATCACTGGCACCAAGTTGAAGGACCTAGCTCATGATAAATAAACAGTTGTTAAGCAAAAGAACACCATTTGGATGACAGGAGAGGAGGGAGAAATATATTCTAAGCGGATAATCTTTTAAAATTTTTTATGGAGCTGGGTGAGTGTGCTGTGCCTAGAAAGAATGTGTATCATGGGCATTCTGAGTGGCAGGTGACATAGCGAACAGTTGCTAACTTTAGAGGAAAAAGAATTCGTTGGAAACAGTGTGCAGACTCCAGCTTCTACAGAGAGCTTGAGAACCATGACTGCAAACTGGACGGAAGCCAAGGGCCTCTGGCGAGAGGGACACAGTAAGCGGTATGACAGTGGGCAGCCTGGGGAGAGTCAGCTGCAAGGCTCTGCAGGTCATCCCAGGTGACCCTGCACTTCTCCACTGCGGCTTGGCTTTCAGCCCTCCTCCATCTTGGATTCCCTCGTGCCAAAAGCTAGGTCCAGATGGAGGCACGTGGTCTGGGTCCCACGCCTGTGCATGCATTTCCGGGAGGAAGAAGGAGGACATCTGTCCTGTTGGTTTTCCCTGTGATTGGTTCCTTCCTTCCACCAATGCTCAGAAGGCCAGGGCCACTCAGCACACAAGCCGGTTCTCAAGATGCTAAAAAGATGATCTTAAAGCAAATGAAGGGAGATGATGGTGGAGACAACCAGGAGCTGGGAAGAAGGGCATGCTGGGAAGAGGGCGTGCAGGGAGAAGAGTAGAGAAGGTTGAGCTGTGGAAGGGAAGAAAGGGCAGCACAACAAGAAAGATGACCGATGACACTGAATTCTAGATAGTTCTCAGTCTGACCCACCCAGCTGTTCTTCAGGCTGTCTGTAAGGAGAATTCAGAATGTGGTTTAAACTGAGGTCAGGCAGGAAAGCTCGGCCGTTCCTCTTGTCTCCCTTTCCCACGCATCTATTGCTTTTCAGGTTGCAGGCCATGCTGGGGCATAACAGATGCCTATAAAACACATAGGGGGCTGAACAGGGCTTTTGCTTTGCTTTGGGTCTTTTTTGAGGTGAGAATTGTTGCTGACTTATGAAAGTGTAGACATTTCGGTGTCCATTTATTTGAGCGTATTCTAGAGAAATTCGCCGAGAGGCGGTGTGTTTATCAACGAGGAAGGGAAGAAACTGCCGAGTGGGTCCCTTGAGTGGACTTGAAATGACTTTGAGTCTTTTGACACGGGTATTGGGTTTTGGGTGGGTCACTTTCCTTGCTGCGACCTATCCCCCAGCCTAGCGGAGGTTGGGCGCTGCTGATGGCTATCTTCTAGGGGGCTTCTCATCCTCTCTCTACAAGGCAGCCTTTTGTGTCCTGGAGGAGAGGGAGCTAGAAGTCCAGGGACAAGGTGTGGCTGATGGGGCCCGATAAAATGCCAGACAAAAAGCCCACTGTAGTACTGAAAGGCTCCCAATGTAGCTCTTTAATTTCCTCCCTTGGAAATGTCCCTCGTCTTTTCATTCCGGCCTTTATCTTAACTTCTAATCAGAGCAGAGCAGCAGCCTTTCAAATTGGACAAATAGGCTTCTCTGCTGGTGACAAGTGTACCTCATTTTCTCCCAAGCCTTCAGCAAGGTCACACCTTTTTAATTTATTTTCTGTAAGAAAAATCTAGTCGCGGGATAGAACAAGGGCCAGATCTCACCAAAGGTCATTCCTTCAGCTAGTCATAAAACAGAACGGGATTACAGCTTCCTAGGGTTGGCCGTCACCTGCTGCATAACCCTAGCAGGCAAGGAGCAGACCCGGGCCGGCTCCAGATGCTCCCCCAGGGTGGTGCCAGGCTTTCCCTGCCTCCCCTCTGCTTATCTCAGTTTCATACCCCACCCCAACTCCCTGACCCAGAAGCCAAGTTTCACATGCCAATAAAAGACCACCAGTGGCAGTGTGCTCAACATTTTCTCGTGTGAACGGGGGACAGAGGATACTTTGCTTTTCATTTATTTGATCTGTTCATTCCTTTTTCTTGTCATTTCCCCCCTCCCCCGCAATGTTTTCCTCTGCATGGTTTCTTTTAAGGGGGGTAATTTAAAAGATAAGGGGAATGGTTTTATATTGAAATAAAGGAAAGGGCCTTATTCTCCGTTTCAGGTATTAGAGATGTAATGACGTGCCCCTGCCCACTCACTTCTTATTCCCTGAAGCAACTTTCTCATGATTCTGCCAACAAGACAATTGCCATGTACACTCACAAATATAAATACATAAATTTCTGGATGAATGAAAACTCACCTTTTCTTCCTAGAGACAGGAGAGAAACATGCTGGGTGCCGACCTTCAGCAGGGTAATTTTACAATGGTTATATATTTACATCGGTTTTTTAAAAAGTAAAGAAAAAGTGTGAAACCAATTTTCTTTTGGTTGGAAATTAAGAATGTGCTAGAATGGGTAATAAACAAAATCCCTGATCCACTATCTTCCAGGAAAGATCCCTGAGGATGCTTTCATCTCCTAAGGATCTTCTTGTGTTGTCTGATCCTCGCGTTCTTCCCGCACTGTGTCACGAATGCTCTCTGCTGTGTGAGCACTTGGAGGGTGCTGCCCTTCTGTCAGGAGTTCATACTTGACATATTTAGGCATTTAAAACCTTGTTATTTTCAGCTTGTAGCTGTTTAACTGAAGGAAACAGTGCGTTAGTGTATGTGTGTGTGTATGTGCGTGCACATACGTGTGCATGAGCACAGGTGCCTATAGAGCTCAAAGGTGTAGGATTCCCCCGGAAGCTGTAGTTAGAGGCAATTGTGAGCTCCCCACTATGTGAACTGAACTGCAGTTCTCTGCAAGAACACTCTGTGCTTTTAACTCTAGTGTCATCTCTCCCCTAAACTGGGTTTCTTTATTAATGATCTCAAAATTCACCCTTAGTGTGCCAAGTCAAAAAGTATTTATTGTTGCTTGCAGACAGGGTATGAAGGTAAAGCTGGGCTTTAGCTCTCAATCTTTTACTTCTACCTGAAAAATGTGGGATTTCAGATGAGCATCACCACACTGTCTTTGCTTCTTCTCTTGTGTACAGTTGCTTGGGATTTGGGCTCTTTGTTTATGAAGATTTCCCTTTTACTTACTGATCTGCAAGCCATTCTTCAGAGTTAGAAGGTAGTAATTCTTTAGAGGTTACTATTCTGCATCCTGACTAATTTGACTTGTAACTTTTGGGTTGAATTACTTTTAAAGACACCATTATGCTTCTGTGTGTTTGGTTTTCATGCCTGACCCGCCAATCATTCCTGGTAGTGTGATTTGCATTTTATTGTGGGATATTTGTATACTGTGTTATGATGTATTGCTGTAATTAGTGCAATAAAGCACTGAGCAGCCAATAGCGAGGAAGGAGAAAATAGCCTAGACTTCCAGGCAGAGAGAAGACTCCGGAAAGAGGAAAGGCAGATTCACCAGCAAGATGCAGGGGAAACAGAACACAAAGTAAGGGAATGAGGTAACTGAGCCAAATGGCAGAATGAAGATTAATAAGGATGGGTTAATTCAAGTTATAAGTTGTAGTTGGGAAAAAAGTCTAAGCTAAAGGCCAAGCTTTGGTAATTAATAATAAGTCTCCATGTGAGCTGGTGGCCAAAAGAAAGTCTGACTACAGCATATGACCTCAGAAACACAGCTATTTAATTTTCTAATCAGTTATTTCTTCCCTTTCTATGGCAATTCTTGATTTTTGAATTTATAATATTTTATATAAAATAGGCATCAATCTTTTTTCTTGAATAGTTAAATGATTTCTCTAAAATGAATTAGCATATTTCTTTTAGCAATGATGTCCTCCACTGCTTGTTTGTTCTGGTACTAGTCTTTTAGTGATTTATTAATAAATGTGGTTTATGTTTTCCCAGTAGTCCATCACTTTTATCCTATTTTTACAAGATATTCAAAAGTCTTGATCATCTGCTTAACAGATAAATTTTTAAAATTTCCTGACAGCTAATGTTTATCCAAAAACATGTGGTATTTTAGCCAATAAATTTTTATTTTATCCAATTAACCTTTATGGATTGTACAAAAAAAATAGTTTGGTTGAAACTGATTCAAATTGAATTGAGAAGTGATAGCTCTACTTTATTAGTTTTCCGTCCATGAGAATAGTGTGTCACCCTCCATGGATGGCATGTCAGCATCCATGGACACAGCGTGTCACCATCCATGGACGGCATGCCACCATCCATGGACACAGTGTGTCACCCTCCATGGACGGCATGTCAGCATCCATGGACATAGTGTGTCACCCTCCTTGGGCATAGCATGTCATCATCCGTGACCATCCATGGACACAGTGTGTCATCATCCATGGACATAGCGTGTCACCATCCACGGACACAGTGCGTTACTTCATTTATTTTTTGAAAGTTGTGTTCCTTACTATTATTTTTTCCTCTTATGACTTACAATTTCTTATTAAGTTTTTCTCTGTTTTTCTTATTTTTATTACTGTGATATGCTTAATGGTTAACGTACCTTAATGGAGATATTGTGTAACACTGTGAATGTCCTGATCCACTGTCACTGGAGAGTGGCTAATCTTGTGTTACTTTAAGTTCATCTCAATCATTAAAACAACCCCCCCAAAAAAACGGTGTCATAAGAGGGTACATGTTACATAGTGAGACCCTGTTTCAATAGATAAATAGATCAATGATAGACGGACAGTCAGATAGATAGGATGAATAAGCAGATAAATAAGCACTTTACTAAATTGGAAAGGAAGGTGATGGCTGCCAACATCATTCCCCCATCCGTGAGACATCAAGGGAACCAGCTCTTGAGGACACCCATGGTATACAGTAACAGTAGGCCACGATTTGGTCACTTCAGCACAGGTGACTTTGACGGACTGAGAAGCATAAGTCAGTCTGTAGCATGTTAGTGAGCTCCTTAGAGGTAAAGAACATGGATTGTTAGCATGGCCTGTCCTCTTACAGTTCAAGCTGAAAGAGGGACAGGCATGTCTGTAGTGTGGAGAGGTGTATTCAATACTCTTCTATTGTGAAAAAAATGCCAAAGGCAAGTTAGAGAGTGTTTACCTTGCCTTATGATTCCAGAGGGATTGTCCACAGTGGTGGGTAGGCTGGAAGGGAGTGCCAGGTGTGGTAGCAGGAACAAGAAGCTGAGAGCTCATGTCATGAGCCCCAAGCGTGAAGCAGAGAGTGAATTGCAAACACTATGAAGTTAAAAATCCTCAAAGACTACCTCAAGTGAGATGCTTCCTCCAGAAAGGCCATACATCCCAAACCTACACAAGCGAAGCCGAGTCTTCAAATACCTGAGCCTGTAGAAACATTTCTCACTTAGATCACCACATTCTACTCCCCGGACCCAATAAGCTTACAGCCATATCGTAATGCAAAATGCAAGTGATACAACTTCAAAAGTCCCCGTAGACTTTCACAATCTCAATACTATTTAAAAGACCAAAGTCCAGGGGTTGGGGATTTGGCTAGGTAGGTGGTTAAGAGCACTTGCTGCTTTGTAGGACCTGGGTTCAGTTCCCAGCCCTCACATGGCATGTTATAGTCATTTGTATCTCAGTTTTGCAGGATCTAATATCCTCTCTGGGTCTGCAGCCACGGCACACACACATGGTGCGTGTATCTAAAATAGTCAAGCATTCAGATGCATGGGATAAAATTAATTTAAAAAATCCTGTCCAAAGCCTCTTCTGAGACTCAGACGATCTCTTAATTGTAACCCGCACAAAATGAAAAACCAAATTTCATTCTTCCAACATATAATAGCACAGAATACACATTTTCATCCCAAAAAGAAAGAGTGGGGGCCCAGTGAGGAAGTACTGAATCAAAGCAAGACCGAACCCCGACAGGGCAGACTCCAAATCCTGTAACTGGATATCTGATGTCGAAGAGCTTAGATGGTTTGCTCTTCCAGCTTTGTGGGCTTCAACTTACGCTAGGGCTGGTTCCATTCCCTGTGTGTGGTTGTCTTTGGCAGATATTCTACAGTGCTGCCATCTCTAATACCTTGGGGTCTCCATAGCAACCCAGGCTTTACATTCACAACTTCACACCACAGTGTCTTTTACAACCTCTCACCCTTCCAGGGCCTTCATTCAAGGGCTCCACTGGCACACATTCGCTGGCCCCAGGGCTTCTCTGGAATGATGAAGGATCCACAACCCTTTTACTCTTGTATCCTTCGTGTGTGTCTCTAACGCCAATAGCTGTGGGTGTCCCTGCCAAGTTTTGCTGCTAGCTTAGGATAGACCCTGCTAGCCCTCTTGAACCACATAAGCAGCAGCTTTTGTTTGCAGTTGCTTTGTAGGAGCAGCAAACTCCTCAGGCTCATCCCTTTCACAAATGAAAGCCTGGCTGGGTGGGGTCTTCTACTGAAGGCATCCTTCCTTTTCTTCCAAAGCAGTGTGTTTCTTAATGATGCTGATCTTCTTAAGAATAGCAGCCTCAGCCAGGTATGGTGGCCCATGTCTTCAATTCTACACACTGGAGGGCAGAGGCAGGCAGATCTTTATGAATTTGAGGGCAGTCTGATCTACATAGTAAGTTCCAGAACAGCCAAGGCGACATAGAGAGATACAGCTTCAAAAACAAACAAACAAAAAAACAAACAAACAAAAAAAAGATCAGCCATCACAGGTCCACACCTCACCAGCTCAAATTACAATCCTATCTCCTATGTCAAGCTGAACTTACCAGTGAAAACCGTAACCAGTTCATAATTATAACTAACATGACTGTCCCTCACACAACCACAAACATGTGGTACATTTTAGAACAGGTGGAAATTTCCCTTAAGGGACATTATTTTGGTATCTCAAAACTTAAATATGATAACCACCGATATTCTTTTAATTGATATTTCATTATATGATTAGGAAATCAAGGGGGGAAAACAGAAGTATCTGGACAAGCACATTCTTAACAAACTATAGCAGAAACACTCATGCCAATTGTAATCCTCGTTTCTGCGACTGGTCACGTGGCCTTAGCTGTCATTTATAACCACCTTCCTCTACCACCCATTCTGTACCCTCAGCAGGTCTTGGCTTCTTTCCTGGAGGAGGACCCATACCTTCATTCCTGAAGGGTCTGTGCCCTTTGTCATCCTGCATGGGTTAGGTTTGATTTTAATCACAGGACATGGTCACACCAAAAGAGGCCCTAAATAATTTCACTCCAGACATAATCTTTCTTACCTTCATTGTGAAAAAGTAATCCAATTTCTCCTTTGTAATCGGGACCAATCACCCCATCTGACACTGTTATCCTTCCTTAGTCTGTAGGCTTAAGAGCATCAGAAGCCCAGAGTGGCCAGAGGGAATTCTGAGCTTCTAGCACAATGGAATGCTTGCTGTGTTTCCTGGTAGGAACACACCCCACTTCTGGTATCAAATTTTGTCTTAGTTAAGGTTACTATAGCTATGATGAAGCATTGTGACCAAAAGTAAGCTAGGGAGGAAAGGGTTTATTTGGCTTATACTTCCATATTAGTGTTCATCATGGAAGACAGCCAGGGCAGGAACTCAAAACAGAACAGGAACTAGTAGGCAGGAGCTGATATGAAGGTCATGGAGGGGTGCTGCTTGCTGGCTTGTTCATAGTTTGTTCAGCCTACTTTCGTATAGAACCCAGGACCACCAGCCCAGAGGTGGAAACAATCATAATGGGCTGGGTCCTCCTCGCCTACAGCCTAACTTTTTTTTTATTGTTTTATTGGGCTCTACATTTTTCTCTAACCCCCTCCCTCCCCTCCTCCCCTCTCCCTTTCTACCGTCTCCTGTGACCCCCACACTCCCAATTCACTCAGGAGATCTTGCCTTTTTCACCTTCTTATGTAGATCCTATATGTCTCTCTTAGGGTCCTCTTTGTTGTCTTAAAACTCAGATTATTTTCAGGTCTACATGGTCATTCAGTCTTAGCCTCAAGTCCAGAAGTAGATTCCATCTAGTCTGTGTAAAAACCACCAGTCTTAGATCAGTGGTTCTCAACCTGTGGTTTATGACCCCTTTGGGGATTGGATGACCCTTTTGCAGGATTCACGTAAGACCATCAGAAACCCTGATATTTACAGTATCTTTCATAACAGTATCAAAATTACAGTTTTGAAGTAGCAATGAAAATAATTGTATGGTTTTGGGGTCACCACCACAACATGAGACACTGTTGTTAAAGGATCACAGTATTAGGAAGACTGAGAACCACTTAGATGAAGTCTTGGGAATTTACTGAGAGCCAAAAGTTAGGAGTGGGTTGGAATAAGCTTTTGAACTATACTGAGACTTGGCTAGTCTGTGGCTCAGTGACTTCTCCCTAGGTCCCACTCTTTCTATATCCTTTCACACACACACACACACACACACACAAACACACACACACACACACACACACTTTTCTATTTCCTTCCTCTTCTTTCTCTCTCTGCATCTCTTGCTTAAAACATGACCAGACCAGCTAAAGCTCCTGAGTTTTTACAAGTCAGTTTCTACCACCTGGAGTAAGACCTTTGGCTCCATTTTGAAAATCTTATGAAAGTGTTGTAATTGGCCCACACTGGATTGGCTGCTCCAGTTCAAACCAATCCTGTGCTCAGTGTCCTCCTGACTATGTGGACGGAAGAAGGAGGTGGCAGGAAAGATACAGTTCCCTACTCCTGAATCCAGAAAGAAGTGGCCCGTGTTCAAACACAAGAGCCATTTCAAGACGTGATGGAGTGGTTGGCTTCCAGTGCCCTCCAGTCAGGCGATTTCAGAATTGTCCCTGGTGACCCCAGCTGTCCTCCTCCACATAGGAGGAATTGAAATGACTTGTTTGGGAGATGTGGGAGAATTTGATAAAGTGTCACTGTAGTGGTTGTCTGTGAAACCCCAACACTGTGAGTATATGTAGCTTTGGTCTAACAGTTAAATACCCACAGAAGTGCCTGTGTTAGTGTAGGACTCTGGTAAATGTCACTATTTTGGGAAGGTGTGGGAACTTTGGACTGTGGGGTCTCAGTGAAGGAAGTAGGTCACAGGAACAGGTCTTTGCGGGTCTAATATCTTTGTCTCTTCCTGTCATTTTCTTAGCTTTCTGGGTAGACATGAAGTGTTCAGCTCTTCTCCACCATATAACCTGTTTGAGTATATGGGAGAACATGCCATGGGTAAACTCTCTGAAACCATGAACCCTTTATCCCCTAAGTGGGAACCAGGTCATGTAGGTAATGAGTACATTTTGTCATTAGAGAACCACGTTACTTGCCTCACGATACAAAGAGTTCCGAGATGACTGCTGAGGATTCCTATAAAGCCAAACATGTGCCTTCATGATGCCCAACAATTTGAAACACGAAGCGTATTTGATAAGTAGTCGTTGTGACCGCAAGTGAGAACGTGGCCTCAGCATCGCAGGAGGGCTTCTCATTCACCAGCTGGAACTTCTAAGTTTGGGGAAAGAAGGCAAAGGGACGAAGAATTCTGATGGAGCCAGCAGCCTAGAGGTATTTTCTCACCCCAGCATTCACATACTAGTTTCTGGAACTTAGTTTTGAGACTGCTGCTATGGGCAAGAAAGGCTGGAAAATGGATTTGTTTATTTATTTATTTATTTTTGATGAACTGCCATGCTGGGTTTTTGTTTGTTCCGAGGGAAAAAAGAGCAGATTGTGAGCCTCAGAGTAGAGTTGGTGAGTAACACACCTGTCTCCCACCTCAGCTCCTGTGTGCATGGTAAGAATCCTTTCTCAGGCACAAAATTCCATGTTTCCCTGTGAATTATTTGACTACTAATTTATTATTGAGCACCTGCCACATGGATGCATTGGACAAAATAGAAAAAATACCCTTGCCTTCGCCAAGCTTCAGCTTGCTCAGGGGTCAAAGCCAACAAAGTAAAACAAATCCCACAAAGTTGTGCAGTGTGGACCAGACTGTGGAGCAGTGACTTTTGAAATTTAGCTAAAGGACCAATGAAGACCCAAGAAATAAGGGACCCAGGAACCAGGAGGAGGAGGAGAGACCCAGATGATGAAACCCAAGAGCAGAACCTGCAAGCACAGAAGTCAAGGGATGGAAATGGCCTAGATGATTTGACCTCTAAATAAGGGTGAAGAGGACAGCAGCCTTTGTGTGCGTGTGTGTGTGTGTGTGTGTGTGT
>LOJH01010558.1:1390-15527 GCA_001685095.1 Ellobius talpinus
TAGACCAGGCTGGCCTTGAACTCACAGAGATCCGCCTGCCTCTGCCTCATGAGTTGCTAGGATTAAAGGTGTGAACTACCACTGCCTGGCTATTGACTGCTTTTGAATCAAATAAATGTAATCATTTGAACAAAACATAGAGCTAGTGGATAGTATCTGTTGTAGTATAGATTTGTCAGATGGGGCTGGACACCACAGAATTTTGCTCATTGTGACCAGCTGTAATGCTCTCCAAACTCCAAAGAGAAGTTTCACTGATGAGGAGCAAGAGCTTTACTCCCTGATCCTTTGCCTGTTAATCTTGGTCTTGCACTAACTGGCTATATCATGCTTTGTTGACTCCCATGGGTGGCTGCCCCTTTCTGAATGGAAGAGGAGTGGGCGAAGGGGTAGACTGAAGGTTGGGGGAGGGCATGGGAAGGGAGATGGGAGGGGAAATTGTGGTTGGTATGTAAAAAAAATCAAAAAATTTTAATTAGGAAAATCTTTCTATTCCCTCTTCTGGAATGTTCCCCAAGCCTTAGGTATAGGAGTGTTTTGTAGATATATCCACTGGATTGGACTCTACAACTCTGCATACTGATTGGTTGTGGTTGTCTGTAGCAGTCTCTGTCTGTTGCAAAGAGAAGTTCCCTTGATAAGGGGTGAAGACAACACCTATCTGTGGGTATAAGGACAAATGTTTATAGGTTAAGCATTAGTGATTATGGTGCTTTAGTTAATTAGTTGTTGCCGGTTCTACTCCAATAACCCTGATTTCACTAGCACGGAGTAGTTAGCTAGGTTTCCAGTATCAGACATTGTTGAGCAGGTCTTAAGACCAAATAAAGAACTGTTGGTTGCTGCCAAGGTATGTGTGCCACTAGGGCACCTGTAGGGTTATCATGCTAGGCCAGTTGTTGATGTGGTTCATAGGCATCACAGTTGGGTAAGACTGTTGGTTACTTCCCTTCTTTAGAAACGTTCATGCTGCCTTCTGACACTATGAGAATGAGTCAGTTCATTTGAGAAAATTCCATTAAAACTATGTATATATATTTATATACAGAATTGTTTGTTATAGGGTTATTTTTAGATAAATAGTGGTATGATTCCTTGTGGGTATTTTAGACATGCTTACTGTTATTTTACCCTCCTTCTTCTGTATTTATCTCTCTCCCTTCCCTAGGGATCCTCCTTTTCTATTTTCCCCATCAGATCACTTGTTTTCCCTTTACCCCCACCTGCAAATTTCTTCTGTATTTACCTCCCACCTTCCTGAAAAAGCCACTTTCTCATTTCCCTGATCTGATCACATGAACCTGGCTATTCCTTTTTCTATTCCTCTCCAACCCCCCTTTCCTGGCAATGGTTCTTATTTACTTTCTTTGTTTCTGTAGTTACTACAGGCTATGTACTCACATCTGAAGATTTGGAGCTAGGAGCCTCCAATGAAAGAGAACATATAAGATTTGTCTTTCTGGGTCTGGGTTCTCTCACTCAATATGGTATTTTCTAGTTCCATCCATTTACTTGCAAGGTTCATGGTTTCATTTTTCTTTACATCTGAAAGCTAAAAATGAATCTTCTGTATCACCCAGCTATATCCCTTCTTGGCATGTGCACAAAGGCCTGTCATCCTACCGTATATTTGGAATAATTTAAGAAGAACTAGTTTTAGTTTTTCTTCCAAAGCCTGGTAGAATTCTGCTATGAATCCATCTAGACCTGGACTTTTTTCTTTTAAGCTGGAAAGGTTTTATTACCACTCCAATCTCTTCATTTGTTATGGATCTGTTTAGGTTGTTGAATCTTCTTGTTTTACTTTTGGTGGTTTGGATGAAATCCAGAAATCAGTTTCTTCAAGAGTTTTGATTTAATGGAATATAGGGTTAAAACTATCTTCTTTAGAGTCTTTGGTTTCTGTTGCCATGTTTCCCTGCTTATTTGTGATTCTGTTAATTTAGGTCCTTCCTTTTTTCCTTTTTTTTCTTCCTTTCTTTCTTTTGTTAATTGGACAAAGTATCTGTCTGTCTTGTTTGTCTTGTCAAAGAAGTCACTCTTAGACTCCTTGATTCTTTGTATTGTTTTCCTTGTTTCTATTTGGTTAAATTGTGCTCCGACATTTTTTTTAATTTCCTGCCATCTGTTGGATTTGGTTTGGGTTTACTTTTATTTTACTAAATTCTTGAGTTGCCCCATTAATTCATTTATTTGTGCTCTTTCTGATTTTTTAAATTTAGGAACTTAGGGTTATAAATTCCACCCCCAGGCAGCTTTTCAGGTGTCCCAGAGGTTGTGTTGTGTCATACCATCATTGTTGTTTGTCTCTATAAATTGTGTTTTTCTTCATTTCTTATTTGACATGTGCGCTCATTGTTCAGCATGTGCTGTTGAATCTCATGGGTTTGTGTAATTAGGAGATAGATAGTCAGCTGATGTTGATTTTACACTGTTGCATTGTTGTCAGGTGGAATACTTGACATTTCTGTAATTTTTCTGAAGTTTTCAAGGTTTGTTTTGTGTCCCAGAATGTAGTCTACTTTGGAGAAACTCCCATGGACATCAGAGTAGAATGTATATTCTCTGGTGTTTGGATGGAATGTTGTGTAGATATTGTTAAGGGCCAGCTGACTCCATTTTTTCTTCCCTTTCCTATTTAAACATGATGATAGAATTTGATTTATTTCCATATTGTTCCCTATGGTGTTTTTCTCTAATTATGTTCCAAGCTAAAGGTCAACTTTTTTTGACACTTTGTAAATTGTTTCCATTGTTTTGTGGTGTGTTCCAAGAACTGGCTGACCATAAAATGTTTCTTGATATGTTCCGACAACTGGTTGACCATAAAGCTACAACATGTGTTTTTCCCATGATCACAAAGATATCTGACTAAATTCTGCTTTTGTAATCGCTTGCTATGTACTTCAGGCTTGAGCCTGACTATAAAAAAGCACCTCTGCTTTTAGTCTTGGACGCGTCTCTCTCCTGCTTCAGAGGAGACTGATAGTTCAGCCTGGCCATAAAATAAATTTTGACCTTGCAACATTTCGACTGACCCTGCCTTGTGTAGGCCTTATGTAGCTAACTGCAGCTCTTGAAAGCTCATGAGTGCCATGGACATGCACTTCTTCCCTTTTGTCTGGCTCTTACATTCTTTCTGATCCTATTTCTGCAAGATGGCTGAGCCTTGGATGGTCATATGCCTATTCCATTTAACACTGAGTACACAAAATGTGTAAATGTCTCTGTAATGGGATTTGGCATCATTTGAATAGAGGTCAAGGACCTATGATGTGGCTGGGTCACACGGTAGTTCTATTTTAGATGTTTGAAAAACCTCCAGACTGACTTCCCAAATGTCTGCTTAGTTTGCACAACCACTGACAATGGAAATGGGTTTCTCTTTTCTGACACCCACAGCAGCATTTACTGTTGTTTGTATTCTTCATGATAGTCACTCTGACTGTGGTCAGGTGGAACCTTGTAGTCGGTTGTTTGGTTGTTAGTTTTGGACAGTGTCTCACTACATAGCTTTGGAGGGCCTGGAATGCATGAGGTAGACCAAATTCACAGAGAGTCTCCAGATCCCACCGTCTGAGAACTCCATCGCTCCTAGCCCCTTAAAGTCATTCTAATCTGCCATTTCCCTGATGGCTAAGGATGTCAAACACTTTTTAAATGTCTTCCAGACATTTTATTTCTTCTGTTGGAGTTACTGTTTGATTCCGTATCCTGTTTTTGTTCGATTGGTTTGTTTTTATATTGTTTTGTTTTCGTTTGAGTTTTTTTTTTATATATTCTGGACACTGATCCTCTGTCAGATATATGACTAGCAAAGATCTCCTCCCATCCTATGTAGTATCTTTTCACCTTACTGACTTATTTTGCCTTAGAGGAGCTTTGCAGGACCATTCCATTCATCAATTGCTTTTATTTTCTGTTCTGCCAGAGTTCTTTTAGAAAAATCCTTGCCTATATATTGAGATGTGCTCTTTCCTCTGACAGCACAAGGTGTTCTATTGAAGTACTTGTGCACAGTGAGATATAAAGACATAGCTTCTGCAGTAGCTTTCAGACACAATAGGAACGACGCACACAGAGACCATGGCAGCACACCCACGACCTGCACAGACTCAAGCCGAACAGGGTCCCGGCACTGAGAGGGACAAATAGATGGTGGGCTCCCACCCTTAACCAAGAGTATATCTGTAGTTGAGACCACTGGTGAAGGAGGGAGTCTCACTGGCTATATTAGCCATACTTCAGAGGACACACCACACCCAGGAATAGTTGGTCAACAGAAAACAAACTCAATGATATTTTTGTAGGCCCTTGTTTATTTTTATTTCTGTTTTTGTAGGTTTTTTTTTTAAGAGAAAGAGGAAAGATTGTAAAGTTCAGTGAGTAGGGAGATGAACATTTGGGAAGAATTTGAGGAAAAGAAAACATGATTGAAATATATTATATGAGTATTTAAAAAATACCTAAAAAAGATCTCTTTCTGCAGTATAATTTGAACTTGGGTCTTGGTGTTGATCTTTTGGTTTATGATTGCCTTAACTATTATAGTACTTTGAATGAGCCTCTTTCCCCATAGGCTCAGATGTTTGGTCCCTGGTTAGTGGTATGATTTGGGTAGGTTTTGGAGGTGTGGTTTTGCTGGGGGTTGGGAGCTTTGAGGTTCCAAAGCCTTGTGCTATTCCCAGGGCCCTCTCTCATTCTGTTTCATGACCATGGTTTGGCTTTGAACATGTTGAGCCAGGCAATTAATGTGCATGTGTCAGGGGGGAACAACAAACTGGCTGGAGAAAAGACAAGCCAGGCCTTTGTTTTAAGCCATTAGGCTTTTGTCTCAGGTCAAGAGGGTGAGGAAGAAGCCACCATCCTAATCATCTAGCATGGCCCTTCTGCTTATTAAGGAATCTGTCTAATTTCTAACCCCTCATTCTCTTCTCTCAGATATCACTGTAATCAGATTAAGGGTTTTGGGGGTACAGATTGCTCTAACTGCTTCCAGGCTGGAAAAAGGAGTGACATAGGAAGAGCACATCAGAGGAGGTTCAGTCTAAGGAATTATGCTGGAATTTAACTGATGGCAAAGATCTGGACCATAAGGCACCGCTGATGGCAGAGTGCACCCTCAGAGGACCCTAAGAAAAGAGGTGGCATGCAGAAGGTGAGACTGTTAGCACCACTGTAATTTCACTGAGAGTGTAGCTAAGAAGATGTTCGGGGGAGTTTTGTCCTTATTACAGGAAGAGGATAGAGAAGAAAACCATTGGATCTGTGGCAGGATTTGTCATAGACATTGTCAAGATGGATGATTGGATCTGTAGCAGGATTTGTCATTGACATTTGTTGACTTAGGTTTCTTTCCTGCCCGGTTCCACAATCATTCGGTCCCAAAGAAACACACAGAGGTCCTACATTAATTATAAACTGGTTAGCCTATTAGCTCAGGCTTCTTATAACTTATATTAGCCCATAATTCTTGTCTGTATTAGCCATGTGGCTGGGTACCTTTTCTTAAGCGAGGCATTCTCATCTTGCTTCCTCTGTGTCTGGCTACCTCTGTGTCCGGGAGATGGATGCAGACTGACCTTTCCTTTTCCCAGAATTCTCCTGTTCTCATTGCCCCACCTCTACTTCCTGCCTGGCTACTGGACAATCAGCACTTTATTAAAAATAATACAAGTGACAGGATAAAAGACCATTGTCCACAGCAGACATTATCAAGATGGATGATTAGATCCATGGCAGGATATGTCATAGACACTGGCAAGACGGATGATTTCCTTGTCACTCATGTGCACTATAAAATGTGGACCCTCCAGGAGGCCTTTGGTTTGCGTTAAGAGCCTAAGATACTTCTCTCTAGCCAGTATAAGTTCAGAAGTTGGCCATCAGGTCTCCTTGATTACAAGCTCATGGGGAGCATTAAGAGACAAAGTTAATGAGAAAAATTTGTAGCCTTATGGTTAGCATAAGTCTTTAGAAAGGTGAAGTGAATTATGCAGCTGGCTGGTTAGTGCCGCAGAGCCCTCCAGAAGGATAAGGTCGAAGAAGCTGTCTTCTCTATATCTAGACTGATGTAAGCTTTGTGTAACAGATGGAAGCATCACTGTGCAAGGAGCTGTTTGCTACACAGGACTCCTCAAGGATGGAATGCCTGGAGCCTTGTAAGAGGAGTCAGTTAAGTAATTGTCTCGCTGGAAGTGCCGTCATGGCATCAGATGCTCCGATCACCTACCAGATGTAATGTTCAGTGGGACTGGCCATTATGGGCCAACCTAAGTGAAATCCAGAGTCCATTTATTAAAGGCACAGTAAGAGCACCAGAATCTAATTGACAGCCTAAAGGAGAACTATAATCCTGAAGGGCCTTTTAAATATGACTTTCCAGTGATGTCCAATGGACACCACTTGGGTGTCCTGAATAATTACCCCAACCTGTGAATTTGCCCCAGGGTGTCTGGTAACTTCCTTTAATCAGGGAACATGGGTGCTGAGGGTACAGGCAGACACATTACAGCTGTGAGGGGTATTCTTTCAGTGACAGTGCTTCATTGCTAGTATTTTTTTTAAGATTTGGCCTTAGCATTTAAGAAGACAGTCCTGTTCGCCTCAACTGTAGCTAACACTGCAGTGCTGTATTGAGTCAAAATCTTGTCCTTTATCTGGTATATAATTATATATAATTGATCATGTAGTTATGTATAATTAATTATATAGAAATATAATCATATCAATCAATTATAATCATATAATCAATTATATTAATTAAATACAATTAATATAATTACTTATATGGCATAATTAATATATTATATATACTATACTATATTATATTAGTGATAAATAGTTATCTAAGTAATATCTCATATAGTTAAGCATAATGTCTGAGGACTGTGGTCCATTGAACTGCTGACAAATATACTCTTCATTTTTAATCCTTGTTATAATTTCCTAATGGGTGTTTAAGATCATATAGGTGGCACAAACCATTTTCAAACTCTCAAGATCAGTGGAAGATTTGGTCCTCAGGGGTCACTTGGGTTGGGAGAAACCTCCAGATTCTCTAATCTCTCTTTTACCAGTTGGTCTATCTGTCTAAGGACACAGTAAAGGCCTTGCTCAAGTGTTGTTTCACTTGGAAATATGGAGAAAACTTTCCTCCTCTTTGTATACTGGTCACTGGCTAGAGACTACCCAGTGGCATCTTCTTGGCCTCCTTGAACAACAGAACGAATGATTTCCTACAGTTCTTAGGTATTTTGAGAGATGTTCCCCCAATCTCCTGGGTCTTAGTTGTCTTTTAAAGGCAAGGGGGAAATATTCTTTATTTCAGTCCCTCTGACCACATCAGGGTATGTCTTCAAGTATGGTTATTGAAAACCCAGAGGGTTAGTTGCATTAGCCTGCTAATTTAAATTATGGTATATTATTTAGATAAAGCTTACAAATCAGTATCAAAGCCTCGTTTTATATACCCTAAATAACTTATTCAGACCTTCATAACTTGCATATGCTTTCCAGTCTTCTTACTGATTCTGAAAAAAAAACCCATCCAGCCATATTCACGCATAATAAAGAATATTTTTATTTTTACATCGTAACATCTTATCATGAGACATACCAGCAAATAAACTTATAATATGCTGTGAGAATTTTCTGGGGGAGGGTCAAAGAATGTCCTCATAAGGTCCCAATAACATATCCAGGTTCTTATCTTGCTTCAGCTCACTCTGGGGGAGCCAATGAATCTAGGCTTACATACAGAGCCAGGCATGAATCTATAAGGCTTACATACAGAGCCTGGCATGAATCTATAAGGCTTACATACAGAGCCAGGCATGAATCTATAAGGCTTACATACAGAGCCAGGCATGAATCTATAAGGCTTACATAAAGAGCCAGGCATGAATCTATAAGGCTTACATACAGAGCCTGGCATGAATCTAGAAGGCTTACATACAGAGCCAGGCATGAATCTATAAGGCTTACATACAGAGCCAGGCATGAATCTATAAGGCTTACATAAAGAGCCAGGCATGAATCTATAAGGCTTACATACAGAGCCTGGCATGAATCTAGAAGGCTTACATACAGAGCCAGGCATGAATCTATAAGGCTTACATACAGAGCCAGGCATGAATCTATAAGGCTTACATACAGAGCCAGGCATGAATCTATAAGGCTTACATACAGAGCCAGGCATGAATCTATAAGGCTTACATACAGAGCCTGGCAAGGGGTTGCTGACAGGAGGGTGGATGACCTGAAAGCAGCCTCATTGGGAAATTTTTGCCGAGTATTGAGGAAGGGTTTTCCATAGATGCATAGGTGGTTCTCCCTCTCTTTGGCCTTTTTTAGACTCTCTGTATTTAATTTCCCCTCAAGACCCCCAAGCCATGCACAACTAGCCCAGAATTCTATGCTAACTGGGAGGAATGGCTGGGTACCTAGGCTAGGGTTCAGTGACCCTACCAATTCCTTCCTCCTATGAATGGACATTTGGCAGTCAGCTAGTTTGACTGTGGTTTGTGTATTTTTGCAAGCTGGCACAGCTGAACTCATGAAAGTGGAGGTTGCTTAGCACAGAAGATAGTGCCATGTAAATAAAATCTTTTTAATAAAGCAAAATTGAATTAAAATTACATATATAGGATAATAAAACAAATTAAGATTATCTATTATCTCTATCTATTCATATATTTTAATTGCCAAGCCTTTTATTGTAAATTTCTTGCAAATCTCCCCATCTGGACTTTTGCATGAAAGGCATTTACTTCTTTGTAGAACAGAACTTACTGGCTTCTGCACAGGAAACCTAATTTGAATCCCTTGACTATTGGGACGCCTACATACAACCTCATTTAACTTTATTTATCTCCTTAGGTCATAGTTTCCAAACAGCATCACATCAGCTGTTGAGTCTCAAAATCTGAATTTCAGAGGAACCAATGTCATCTATAACATTATTAAACCATAATCATTTTCTTCAGAAAATGTATGGTCTTTCCATCTGTAAATACATTCGTTCTAGCTGCGCCCGCCAAATCATCGCCAGTTCTAGCATCAATTCGAAGTCCATAGTTGCATACGAATGTTGCTTAAATTGGATATGAACTGCATTTAAATTATGATTAATATAGAGGGAAAGCTCCTCAGGGGCTGGTGTCCTAAGAAAGCAAAGCTACACCCTTAAGTACAGTGCTGAACAAAGAGTGGGATTGAAGTTCAGAAGGGGAGACCATGGAAAGAAGGAAAGGCATGGCTTCAGAGCAAGGCTGAACCTAGCAAGCCAACTTCCACTGGAGCTCATACTTGAAAGGAACTGTTGCTCTTGATAATCTCCATAATTCAACCAGCAGTCCTTTCCTGGTGACTGAGGCACTTTGTAGCCTGCCCCTGACAATTACTCCAATCTTTACTCTTACCCTTCTCTAACTCTGGGCCCATATTCTTAAGGATTCGTTAGTACAACAGCCTTTTTCCAACTACCAAACCTGTAATGGTTAAGCACCTTCGGATAGCAGAAGGAACAGTTGATGTACAAAGATACAGGGATGGATTTCCCACCCTTGATATATGTGAAACTGGATCACACTATTACGTAGATGGCAAAGTCCCTTATATTGGCAGGGTGGGATGCTAAGCTGGAAAGAAATTAAATAAATCTCTGTAATCATTTTGTCATCTAAGAAATTACCATGCACTGAAACTGAAATAACTAATAGGTTGTATATAGATATGTGTAATATATATATATAATGAAGAGGAGGACATGGAATTTAAAGAAAGCAAAGAGGACAGGAAGGGCTTGAATGGAGGAAAGGGAAGAGAAAATGGTGTAGCTATAATCTCAAAAAGGAAAAATAATTTTAAAAGGAGGTAACTCATATATTCATTGATTCAATTTTATGGTTTTTCTTTTTTTACTATAGAATTTTTTTTTTACTATAGAACATTTGAATGAGGTGTTCAATGTTGGGGAAGAACTCTGGCAATGATATCTTTTCCATTTGGTTAATAAAATCTCAGACACAATTTAACACTGGTCTTTTCCATTCTAGGTAAAAGCCTTACGCGGAGGCAAGTTTATGGTCTTACTTCACAACGGCGGCTTCAGCTCATTTTCTGTATATCTCTACCTGCAGTTATCTTTATTACAGCTCTGGTTATAAGGCAAAGTAAACTGAGACAGCTATGCTACAGAGAAGGAAGTGAAAGCAACAGGTATATATTAAATATGCACAAATACTTACTATTGTTACATCAAATGGGTTAAGACAAAATGATTTGCTTTTATTCAAAACAAGATTAGAGGTAGGACAATACAAAGAGAGGCACAGATACAACTTGCAAACTGGGTTCTTTTCCATGTGCGTGCATTCCCATCACTAAAATCTCAATTTACCACCAGCATGAAGAAGAGCATGCTGCTGTAGGCTAGGCATCTTGGAGGCAAATCTAGTCTCTTTATTCACTGACCCTGCCAACTAGCTATAAGTCCATAGGTAGGCTAACATCATGAAGAACTGTATTATCAAAATAAAAAAATTGAATTTATTATCCTAAACATTTATGTATTACAAATACATTATGTGTATTACAAATACACAGTAATTGGCTGAATACTTAATAGTATCAGACTGAGACAGGAGTTTGATGACACTTAGCTTCAGGAAACTTGGTTTTATATTACAAGTTTTGCATTCAAAACTCTATCTTGATCAATGATGTAACCTCTGTATACTTGTAGTTATTTTTGGCAATGCTATAAGATTGGAAAAAAGAAGGTTTTCCAGTGTATCCCAAATCTTTAGGAACATAAATAATAAGTGAAATCACCCTATTATATGGAACCAGTTACAGAAATAGTTGCCATGATGTTGACAATCCTATGTGTATTTCGTAGTATTTTGCCATAATATGTTTTGACCTTTCAAGAATTGATAGGCAAATATTCAACAGACATATTTTTCATGATAAGGAAAATATATTTAAAAATAAAGAGAAAATGCCAGTTTTTTCTAGAATTTATTTAATAAACAGAGTAAAATGATTATTAATAGAAATAGAAATTGTTACTAAATAGAAGTAGAAATGCCTACCACTGGGCTGGGGAGATGGTTCAGAAAGGAAAATGTTTACCATGAAACCACGCATTTGAATGCTTAGTCCCTATGCAGAAACCTGAGTGCTGTGGCATGTGCTTGTAATTCCAACCTGGGAGACAGACAGGAGGAACCCGAGTGGGGGCGCTGTCCAGGAAGTCTAGCTGAATTAATGAGTTCTGAGTCCCAAGAGAGACTCTGTATCCCTGACTTCCACACCCTAAAAAAGTTGTAGCATGGTTAAAGAAGGCATCACCACATACATGTACTCATGCATGAACAGGTATCACACACATGTGCATATTGTCTTTCACAAACATTTAAGAAATGCTTATTTGTTGTGCAACATTTGTGAGTTGATAGAAACACAATTTATCCACATAAACATTGTCAGCATCTAAAGTAAAGGTAATTTAACAAAAATTTTAAATATAAATACTGGTTAAATACACATATATAACACAAATTCTCAAAATACTTTAGTGTTTATTATATGATTGTTAGAAGCTTTCTGAAATTCAAACTTATCTTGGCAGATTCACAAAAACATCAAAACTTTATTCATGGGCTAGTATGTTTTGATTAACTTGGTTTTTTTTGCATGTTGCTAATGATTTTGCTTTTAATTCAACTCGGAAATATAGGGTTTCCTATCCTATATCTCTATGAGTGTGGAGATGTAGGTTAATAGTGTAAATACTTGAACTACTTTAGAGTGAGAAGAATCACTCAGAGATAATACCTGTTCACACTAAGAAATGGCATTTCATGTTTATGAAACATGCTGTTTCCTTCAACAGCCATCTCTGTATTTAATGTTTGAGATTTAGTTTTCTCCAGTTTAAAATGGACTTTATCAATTCTGTAGATCTACATCAGAAGACAGTGGGAGTGTCACCACGTTGACCACCAGCAAAGTAAGGTAAGTATGAAGTGATATATTCCTCTGTAATAATTAGTTTTTAGGGCTGCGTAGAATGGCTAGTTTATAGGCCACACATTTCTTTATGGTAGTCTTTACAGTTGTCCTCTTAGACTGTCTTATAATATGAAATAATGATAATAATAATGAAACATGGTTGCATGATATTCTGGTCTCTCCCCTTGATTTTTCCAGGAGACTGACAGTTAGACTTCCATGCTGGCATAAATGAGACTAGCAACTGTGTGTAGAGGAAAGAATTTATTAGCAGAAGGATGAAGGTTCTGTATTCTGATGACATTTTACCATTACATAAAAAGATGTCTTGATAAAGATGCCATTTGCACATATAGTCATGAGATTATCTCAAAGAAATAAGTGTTAGCAATATTGACCTTGGAGTTTTTGCTTTTGTTCCCCTGATCCATCTAGGAAAGTAGAGTTACATATGGAAAAACAAATCAATTGTGTGAATTATGCATCCTTCAGACTATCAGTTATAAAAATTCCCCTTACAAAAAGTGGGTAGAATATAAGAGGGGAAACTATTTAATGCAGAATCTATGATTATTTTGAGCTCACCACCACCATAGCACGACGTCACAAGTAAAACTTGAGATTAATAACTGAATTGGGAGAATTCTAAGAGATGTATTATTATGTATTGGCAGTTATTGTCATTCTATTGTTAAATGTCTGTTTTACAATCTATAAAAATTAGGAATGTCTTTATTTGAATTATAAGGAGATATATTTTGTGTGACACATTTTTGGGGGGTTGGGGAGACATAAGGAACCAATGACAGACCAAAATAATGATACTACTAAAGTCTGTTTGGTGAAATGATGATTTTATTGGGGTGATTTTGAAGAATATGGATGAAAAGTTTAGTCACAGGATAAGAAATGACTCAAAGACAGCTAGCTAGTTGTATCACCAAAAGGTTACTCCAACATCTGTGATGACAATAAAAGTTGGAACCCTGGCTTTCTCTCTGTGCTTGACTTGCAGCAGCTTCTTAAGTTGGGTAGTCTCTCTCCTCAGCAGTCCTTACTAATCATATAACCTTGGGGAGGGAGGAGTCTTTGTGTCAGGTAAGTTTTAGGGACTTCCTGAGACTTGTAAGTTGTTCAGTTCCTAAATCTTAAATCTTAATCTTTATAATTTTGAGTCATAATGAACTTCCATTGAGGAAAAATGTTTAATTCTGATGGAATTGCTACATAAGACATGTATTTATTGTAAACCCTAAAAACAGAAAAAAAAACAAGTTAATTGTACTCAAAGATACAGGATAGAAAGAAAAGTAGAAACAAATCCATACAGGAAAAATAACTGAAAGAGCAAGCAAAGACAAAAGATGATTCTGTGAAAAGTTCATAAAATTTGCACAAATTGTTACATAACTCAAATCAAAAGAGAAATGATATGAGTTATTAATGTAAAATGGCACATTTTTTTGTTTTCTGGGCATTAGAAGAACTTAAAGCCAGTAAATTAAAATATTTAGATGAAATATACGCCCTTCCCCAAACATGTCTGTCTCTAGCCTCATAGGATGCAATAGTAAAAACAGTCAATTATTGTATATTTATTCAAAATCAGACATCTGCAATTTAAACTCTCTCTTTGTCAGCTATGGTGGCACAAACCTACAACTCCAGCCCTTGGGAGGATGAGTCAATAGCATCATCATGGCTCCCAATCGCTGGGATTACAGGTCTAAGCAATCATGTTTGGCTCTATTGAAATTTTTGCATCAATTGTTATTAAGGATATCAGCCTACATACTTTACTTTTTTTGCTACTTTTATCTAACTTAGGCATCCTGATAATTATTTTAATTATTATCTTGACACAATATAAACTCAGCTGGAGTCGGAGTCACAACAGGATTATTAGATCAGGGTGGCCCACGGGCATGCCTGGGCAGGGTTATTTTGATTATGTTAGATTATATTCATTGAGGTCAGAAGCTCCACCCACTATGGTGGGTACTGTTACCTGCCAAGAGATCCTGAATCATCTAAAGAGTGGAGAAAGAGAGTGAGAACAAGAGCCTGCATTCTCTCTCTCTCTCTCTCTCTCTCTCTCTCTCTCTCTCTCTCTCTC
>LOJH01010558.1:15597-26851 GCA_001685095.1 Ellobius talpinus
CTCTCTCTCTCTCTCTCTCTCTCTCTCTCTCTCTCTCTCTCTCTCTGCTTTTTGACAGTGGATATGATTAAATTTGCCTCAAGTTTCTGTTGCCTTGACTTCATCCTAATGATGGTCTATAGCCTAGAACTGTGTGCTAAGGATTTCTTCCCTGAGTTACTTTGGCAATGGTATTTTATAGCAACCAGAAAGAAAACTAATAGAGGCACTAGAATGATGCTGGCTTTGTCAAGTGCACCTTGTTCCGTCTTACTCTTCTTTGTGGTTAAATAAAGTATTAATCACTCCTGGTTTTTCTTTGCTTTTCTTACAAGTCAGGTTTTCATGTATTCCAGGCAAGCCTTAAGCTAGCTACTTAGCCAATGTAGGACAACCTTAATCCCGATTCTACTGCACCCTCTCACAAGTGTCCAGTTTGTACCACAGTTTTTTTATCCATTGTTTCTGTCATTGGGCATCTAGGCTGGTCCCGTGACTTGCCTTTGTAAATAGCACCGGTACTTAGGATTTCACTTGAGTCTTCTGTCCTTTAGTAGTCTTAGTCCAGATAGTTTATTCGTGGCACTTACTTTTTCAAGGAACCGATCCTTTGCTTTTCTAATACTTAATACTTGTATGCTTTGTTGGTGTTGCTGTTCCATGTTTCATTCAGTCTGCTGTGATATTTATCAGTTTGTTCTATCCTGTCCTCTGTATGCTTAGTTCTCTTTTTCTTAATGCATAACTTTGGGCTTTATTTGGAATCCTCCTTTGTTATTGCAAGTATTTATTGCTGCAAACTTTTCTCTCAAAACTGTCATTGGATATCTGATGAAGTATGAACATAAAATGTCCCTTCCTCTCCATGTGTTAAAGGCTTCCTTTCCAGAATCTGGGCTTTGATTGGATCTTAAGAACCCTGGCCTAATTGATGGAGTTGCTCCCTGGTGCATGCATAATATGATGACAGAGAGATTCTGTAAAATGGGAGATGGGTCTAGCTAGAGTAGGGAGGTCACTGTGCATCCTCTTGGAGGTGGAATTTTGCCCTGATGCTTTTTTGTTCTATTTCCTTCCCTTTCCATGGCTTTTGCAGTCCTGTGCCAAGGTCTGCATGTCTGGTAGAATGATCATACCCTTAGAAGTAAAAGTGCTGACATCAAAAAAGTAGTCGGCACAAGATTAAATCAAAAATCTTCAGTATTTAAAGGGAAATAAGAGTATAAAGATGATGAAAAACAATTTTGGAAATCAAGTACTAGAATAAGTTATTAATTTCAAAAAGTAGAAAAGCACAGCACTGAAGCAATGCTACTGCTAATGACGATAATAACTTGTTGTCAAAGCAGGTTAATTACTTAAATAGAATTTTCACTAGAGCTGACTCAACCAATCATCCAAAGCAAACAAAACCAAGGAATGCTTCCAACTTCATAACTAACTCTTCAACGACTCAAGTAAAAAATGAGGACGGAAGCCTTCAACACACCATCAGCCAAAGAATACATGCAGATGACCAGGAGGTGTATGAAGAGATGCTCAAGACCATAATCATAAACATGCCTATCATGGGAGGCTTCATATCTGCATGGAAGGCTCTTATAAGTTAAATGAACTCAGATTTAGGATGTTATGGTGCTTTCATTGAGTTACTAGTCAATGGAAATGAAGCTTCAAACATTAAGATGAACAAATTCTGGAGTCATGTACAGCACAGCCTCATGATGAACAAGACTGTATACCGCAGAGAAGCATCTGTTAAGCTTGACCCCACGTCAGGAGCTTTATCACGATCAAACAACAATTTTGTAGTTCCAGCTGGTCATGAATTGCTGATAACTCCGTCTCAGCCTGGTGGATGCTAGGATTACAGGTGCCTGCTACCATGACAGTTGTAAAGTTTCAAAACAGAAAAGAATGTGTTTCCTTTCATTAGTTTAAGAAAAAATATGAATTATGAAAGAAATTTCCTCTGTCCAATGTTGAGTTGGCAAAGATTAACTTGACTAGATTAACTGTTTCCTCTGCTGTACAGAAACTTTTAATTCCTTGAAGTCCCCTTTGTGGATTGTCGGCTTTAGTTCCTGAGTGCATACAGTTCTATTGAGGTCGTCTTCACCAATGCCTACATCTTGAATTTGTTTCTCTACTTGGGCAAAGTGAGAGATAAGGAGCTGATTTAATTCCCCTTGATACAGATATCCAGCATTATTTATTGAGGGTGCTATCTTTTCTCCTTTTTATATTGTTTGAGAATTTCATACACGCATATAATGTGTTTTTATCAAATTTACCCCTTCTCCAATTAGTTCCCTATCCACTCACCACATTTCTTCCCCAACTTCATGTGCTCTCTTAAAATCCAAAGATTTTTATCTATGTGTGCAAGGGTGTAACTTCTCAGGAGCTGCATCCCTCAAGAAACCTTGCCTCCCCCTCATCTGGCAGCCATTAATTGCCTGTAGCTCCTCAGCTAGGGTGGGACTTCACGAGCCCCTGTACCTGCCATGCTGGATTTCGACTGCTTTGTCTTGTATAGGTCTTGTGTGTGCAGCCACAGCCTCTGTCATGCTGGGTAAATATTGTTTGGCACCAGATGCGCAGTACCTGGTTGTTAAAATCTGTGTTTCTTTTTCCATGGTCGTTCCTGAATCTTGAGGTGAGGGAGTGGGATAATGATGTCCTATTTAGAGCTGAACACCTCCATGGACTTTTATTTTCTGAATATTGACAAACTGTGGGTCTCTGCATTAATCATCTACTGCAAAAAGAAGGTTCTCTGATATGGGTTGAGAGATGTACTAATCTATGGGAATGACAATAAGAAATTTATTACCACATCCACTTAGCAGATAGTACTAGGTTCTCCTTGAAGGCCTATGAATTAACGGTTCATGATTTTTTTATGGGGGGGTAGTTAATGGTACCAAGCATGAGTTCTATTGTATGGAACAGACTTTAAGTCCAAAAGGAAAGTGATTTGTTACTCCTATAAAATTCATGCCACTATTGTACCAGAGGGCATGTCTTACCAGGCCTGTTGCTGTGGTAGCTCTTGGGTTTCATAGCTTGGTAAGACTGTTGAATACTTCTGTTCCCTGGCAATGTAAATCAAACCTTCTAGCACTATGGGCACTAGTCAATAGGGATGAAGCTTTCAGTCTGATTTCTTCATGTCCCGTGACTCCTGTATGTAGTGTCTTCAGCAACAACGTTTTCCCATCAAGTTCTGGAGGACAACCAGGAGCCACGGCAATAGCCTGTAATGTTTGGGAGAGTCCGTGGGACTCCACCGGCCAACAGCTCAAAAAGAGGTGACCTGTACCAGGCATTGGGCTTTTGCTGGTAACTTTTGGTATCTGAGAGAGGCATTGTCACCCTTGCTGACAATGGGCAGCTTCATTTATACTCATTCTATATGTGTGTAGGTGTGTGTGTGTGTGTGTGTGTGTGTGTGTGTGTGTGTGTGTGTATTAGGATGCTTCTACAGTAGATTTCTATATGGCAATCACAAAGTTGTTTAGTGTTAGGTATCCCTCCCCATTTTCCTCGTCTGCATTGCTTGCTCATTCCCCATCTCACATATCTTTTCTGGTTCTGTTATTCCCTTCCCCTTCCATACCACCTGCATCCTGTCCTCCTTCCTTGAAATCCTCTTCCATTCCCTCGTCCTGTTGCTACCTTCTTGATTTCTATGGCAACTCTAATTTAAATACACAAACCGAAATATTCAAAACCAGCATATGTGTATTAAGAGAGAAGATGGGATGCTTGTCTTTCTGATTCTGAGTTGCCTAACTCAGAATATATATTATATTATCAGAAATTTATATTTCTTCTTTTGAGAAATCTCTTTGGTTCCATGTCTCCATTTTTAATTGGGTTGTTTGTGTCTAGATTTTTGATTTCTTTTTATAAACCAGATAATAAAGATTCTGTCAGATATAGAACTGGTAAGGCGTATTTCCCATTTTGTGGGGTGGCCTCTTCATTAGAATGATGGTGTCCTTTGCTGTGCAGAGCCTTTTAGTTTCATGAAGAACCACTTGACAGTTGTTGGTCTGTGCTATCAGGGTCCTGCTAAAGCACATCCTTTCCTATGTCTATAGATAAAAGCATATTCTCTGTTTTCCCCTTTACCAGATTCAAGGCTGAGGTCTTTTTTCTAGCTGAGTTTTGTGAAAGTGAAAACTATGGATCTAGTTCCTTCTTCTACATGTTGCTTTCCAGTTTGATGAGAAACATTTGTTGAAGGTGTTGCCTTTTCTCCAATATGTATTTTTTGGCCTCTTTGTCAGAAGTTAGGTGACTGAAGGATATACTCCTTATATGTGGGTCTTTAGGCCTATTCCACTGATGAATGTGCCTATTTTTATGACAGTTCAATGGTGTTCTTATTACTAGAGCTCTATAACATGACTTCACATAAATGATTATAATATCTCCTGTTTTTTATTATTCAGGACCCTTTTGGCTGTCCTTGGTTTTTTGTGTTTCCACAAAATCTAAGATTTTTTTTCAGTTTCAGTGAAGAGTTGCATTGAAGTTTTGATGGGAGTTGCATTGTATCTGTAGTGATGATTTCATTATACACATAGTTCAAAAAAACCCGTCACATTGAACATTAAGAAGTTGTCCACTATCAAACATATTGAACAGCACTGAATATATCATATTTTTAGAATAAAGCTACTGAGTTCTATTCGGCACAGAACCTAACAAATAGCATGTGACATGAAGAAACATTAAATAAACTACAAAGAAATAAGGAACATTATTTATATTTACAAATGAGGTAACTGCTTGGCCCCATCGAATCCAGAAAACACATCAGACTATTGCCAAGGCTACTGGATACTCTTCAAAAACTGATGATATGGCCATATTGCTGAAGACAAAACTTATGTATCTCATGCAATGCAGAGAAGTTGAGCTGGTGCCTAACTAGAGCTTCTACTCCTACCAGAATGTATTCTGCATGTTACCAGTGAAGGAAGGTGAACACCAACCTTGCTACAAACCCTTGATCTACAATGGTGAACTGACTACATGATACACTGATGCAATTGTGGCATTTTGGGAGTAATCAATCACTTATCTGATTAGATTTAAGACCCACTCCATGAGATGGAACCCATGCCTGACACTGATTGGGTGGCCAAGAATCTGAGACCACATAGACCATGAATCTAAGGGAAAACTAGCTACTGTTCTTTTGCAAAGAAGATGCAGCAATAAAATGACTCCTAAGCATTCTCCTAAATTAGTTGGGAACTAAAACAGAGACTCACAACTGGATAATGTGCGGAGAGTAAGAGACCTTGGAACACTCAGTCATAAATGGTATGTCTCCATCAAATCCCTCTGCTTAAAACTCAGGCAGAAATGTAGATGAGGAGGTAAAAATGAAGGGATGGATGACTCCAAGGAAACATTGTCTTCCAGATGCAACAGGGCTGACACATAAATGAACTCATGAAGACTATGGCAGCATGCACAGGACCTGCCCAGATCCAAACCAGACAAGGTTCCAGTGCTGAAAGCTCCCATTCCAAAACAAGAAGCTATCTCTAATTAACAACCACTCACATAGGACAAATTAGTTTCTCTAAGGGAGTCTTACTGGGTTACATCTAAATGAGCTGTTGGTCAAAGGGACCCCCAAGGAAACTCTCAAACAACTCAGGTTATTTCCAATGCTATTGGTTAATCTCTACAAACTCATGTAAGGTTCTAGTGTTGAAGGTAACACGTAGCTATCTCATTAAACATGGAGAAGTTGAGCTGGTGAATAACTAGAGCCTTCATTCCTACCGTCTAGTATTTATGGCACTAGAAGATTCTTGCATGCAACCAGAGGAGAAAGTTGTCCACCAACCTAGCTACAAACCCTGTGATCTATGGCAATGGCCAGCCTGTACAGTATTCTAGTATAATAGTGGCACAAACATTGTGGGAGCAACCAACCACTATCTGATTGGAATAACCAACCACTATCTGACTGGATTTAATGCCCATGCCACAAGATGGAGCCCATGACTGACATTGCTCAGGTGACCCAAAACCTGAGACTAGATATTCCATGGGTCTAGGGGAAAACCAAATACTATTTTTTCTACTAAAGGAAAAAAACAAAATTATTTTGAATGACATTCTGTTATACTCATATATCAGTGTTTCACTCAATCACCATCAGAGAAATTTCCTCTCGAAGAAGATGGCAACGAACACGGAGACCTACAATTGGACAGTATTCAGAGAGTGGAAGACTTTGGAACATTCAGTCTTAAATGGGATGTCTTCATCAGACCCCTTCCCTTAAGGCTCAGGGAACTATGGGGTAGAGGAAGTGAAAAGATTCCAAGAGTCAGAGGAGATGGAAGACACTAAGGAAACAGTGTCTTCCATATACAACAGGGCTGATAACACATCTGAACTCCCAGAGACTATCACAGTATGCACAGGACGGACACAGGTTCAAGTCAGATGACATTCCAGTCTTGGGCGGAGAAGTTGGCAGATTTCTCTTATACCTAAGCAAGAAGCTATCTCCAATTGATAACTGTTTGCAAAGGAAAAAAAATAAGTGGGTATATAACCACGCTTATGCACCAGATGGCCAACATAAAACCAGCTCAATAGTATTTTTGGAGTATTTTCATGTTGCAGAATATTTGATCACTCTGTGAACCCTAAGACTGTGTTATTTACTAGAAAAAACCTGCCTCTAGCCGTGGTGTGACCCAACCCTAGTAAACACCCTTAATCCAAGAGTGTATTGTAAATAGGATTAAATAACATTAGTAATAGGTCAAGAAGTGAAACAAGCAACTAGTTGACAGGAAGTAGCCATAGAGCATAAGAGGGAGTGAGGAAGACAGAGAGACACACAAGAAGTAGTAGGGAGAGACGTTGAGTTTAGCAATCCTTTTCGGTCTGGAACAGCAGAAGAGAAGGTTCTCTTTCTGGGATGTCAGTGAAGAAGGAAGGTCAGTCGGCTGCTTTCTCTGCCTCTCTGAGCTAGCAAGTTTTCACCCCAGCATCTGGGTCTTTATTGGTAAAATAAAAGGATAGCGACTTAATTAAAACATTTGTCTCCCTAGACGGAGGCAGCTGAGGCAGTGTTGCAGCTGGACATGAGGGTTCCCCTGGCTGCAACTTCAACAGATAGGTGGGGGCTGGAAGATGAAGTTGGTAGCCGAGTCAGCAATAGGATTAGGTGTAGCCACTGAGCCGCAGATATAAAAACAACTTTTTTTTGGCCTCATAATTGCTTTTGGGGGGCAGTTTTGTTTTTAGCTTACTGGTCCTTTGCTTTTATTCTGTGGTTTTCAATTTTGTGTTTTTTATTGTGTATTGTACTATTTCTTTTATTTTGTGTTTTTATTGTTTTATTGTGCTATTTCTTTTTTTTATTCTATGTTTTCTTAAATCTCTCTCTCTCCCTAAAGTGAGAGGCAAAGAAGACACAGAGTTGCCTTGATGGGGAGGAGATGGGAGAGGGAAAATTATGATCAAAATATATTGTGAAAATTTTCAGTAAAAAATAGTACAAAACCAAATGACATTGTGGGCCTTGTTGTGCTCAGGTGGTCTATAGTGAAGGAGATACTTCAGTATGATAGAAAAGGTACGACTATTTCAGCGTGTTTTTGAAAGGATAATTGTATAGAAAAATATTTAGCATTACCTTGAACACACATATACATGCACATACAGAGATCACATCTTCAGAGAGACAGTCTACAAAGTCTCCACCAGATGCACTCTAGATATAAATATGAAAAGTAGGAAAGAAATTGTCTAGAATAAAACAGGGAGATGTCTTTGTTACAAATAGGAACATACAAAATGTGTTAATCACAAAAGGAACTCTGCAGCTTTGTGAAAACCAGGAGTTTCTAGCCATTGAAGCACGCCCTTGGGACAACAAAAATGTCGGTGATGGAGTTAGAAAAGACATATTTCCAAAAGATGAGTGTTAAATAAATCCAGCTGAACCTCAGCACTATCACTGTGAGGTTAATCAACATGCACAAACCAGGGAAGCCTTATTTTAGCTTTGGACGGAAGCAGTGTGTGGTACATGGGTAGGCAAAATAAAATGATTGCTGCTTTTCCGGCACATCAGTCAGCATAAGCGTTAAAACCTTTCTGCATATAGATGTCTACACCTGTATATGGATACATGCACATGTGTGTATGGTTGTATTTAATCTAATGTAAAAGAATAAAAAACACATAGAATTACCAGTTTTTTCTTTTAATTAAAACTGTTTGTGTCTGAGACTATAAAGTACAAGGTGCCTTCTTAATGACTCAGCTCCTGTCTGAATACAGAGTGTTTGCAATTGTATCACACAAGTAAGTGCGTTCGCTCTTGAGATACCAGGTGATTTTTTTTCTTAGATTAATTTGTTATTGGTCTCTCCTTGTCAGCCATCTGTGTCCTTAAAACCGTTGGAGCTAGAAATAGGTTCACTGAGAAAGAAACGCACTGGCTCACTGTTTGTGATCTGGCTTCTCCCACAGTGCCCCTCTCTAGCCATGGCAAGTGCTGCTACCTAGAAAGAAGAGACTCTGGCATGACCATGAGAAACTGGCCTTTTAAATCAAGAAGAAGAAGAGGGGGAAAAAACAGAAACCACAGCTTCTCTCCTCCTTCTGCAGAGATGACTGAGGTCTTGAAACATGAAATAATAAACGATCTGTGCCTGAGTGGATGAACCTAGGTCTGGCGTCTTCTCTGTATCGTCAGCTCCATTTCTCTTTGATCTGCATCTGGAGAAACAGTGAATCTATGCTGAGCAGACTAGGACTGGACATTCATGAAGCTGTCACGAGACCCCTCTGCACCCTAACTACCCAAAGTCCCGCCCCCATTTCCTCACTTGGTAGTATGACCTCATTCGTCTTTTCTGCCTCCCTGTAACCTCTGAACCGCAGACATTTGTTCACCTGAGAAGAAATCCAGTTCCCGTTTGGCTATCTCTTTGATATCTCTTCTGCCATAAATGCTGAGCTATGCCAAGTAGTCTGTCAGAGGAACTGGAGAGATGGCTCAGTACTTAAGAGCCCTTGTTGCTTTTCCAGAGGACCAGGTTCGATTCCCAGCAACCACATGGCAGCTCACAACTGTCTGCAATTCCAGTTCCAAAGATTCTGATGCCCTTCTCTGGGCTCCACAGGCACCAGGCCACACTATGCACAGGTATACATCCAGGTAAAACACCCATACAAGTAAAAGTTAAATTAAAAATGATTAAGAGAAGATTTATCGTAAAGCTGGGAAAGGAAAAAGTCCAGGGCTACTTTTCGGGACAGCCCTCTTCCAAAATCAAAGGCCTATTTTATGTTATTACCATTCATCAAATTTGATATAGCTCAGGTCACACTGAGTGACTCCCCTGCGGCTACTCACAAAGTCCCTGGGCACTGGTGCGTAGTGAGCACTGCACACCAGCACACTGAGATTATCAAAATCTCCAAACTTTCACAAGTCAGGGAAAGTGACTTAATTAAATTGTTGATAGATTTAATTTATTTACATAAATGGAAGCCAACACTCAAAATGTAACGATTCCTAATCACCTTATTGTAATCTTCCCTTTGCCCTTGAGATGAGGGTGATTGCAACTTTGTGTTGGAATGTCCTCTTTCCAGTTCTACAAATATCAACCAGTGGCTTGCAATCAATCGTTCTTACTGAAATTGCTAACCACATTGTGTTCCTTTTGTCCCCATGGAAACGGATGTATATTTCCCAGCATGCCATTGATTGTAGGACAGATCAACTTCTCTCTGTTTAATGCTGTCTATTTTTGAAATTACATTTGTTTATTATGTGCATAGGTGCACACATGCATGCTACAGTATATGTGCAGAGGTCTGAGGACAACTTGTGCGAGTTCGTCACCCTCCTCCTACCATAACTATGCAAATGTGAAATTAGGCTGGGCACTTGGGAGGCAGAGGTAGGCAAACTCTGTGAGTTCGAGGCCAGCCTGGTCTACAAGAAGTAGTTCCAGGACAGACTCCAAACTACAGAGAAACTCTGCCTCAAAAATTCAAAAAAAAAGAAGTGAAATTAAAGTACAATAGGGTATTATTTCAACATTTAGCATCATTAAAGTAGCAATAAAATAAGGGTGGTGAGATGGCTTATCAGGTAAAAGTGCTTGCCACAAAACCTGATGACTGCAGGTTCACAAGGAGGGCAGAATAGATGCTCACAGGTTGTCCTCTGACCTCCGCACGTGAGGCCATCACCACACATACGGCCATCACCATGTTTGTGGCACATTACACAATAAATAACAAGTGATTTTTTTTGTTTGTTTTTTGAGACAAGGTTTCTCTGTGTAACAACCCTAGCTCTGTAGACCAGGCTGGCCTCGAACTCACAGAGATTTGCCTGCCTCTGCCTCCCAAGTGCTGGGATTACAGGCATGTGCCACCACCACCTGGCTAACAAGTGATTTTAAATATGAATCGTTGTAACTTATAGCAAGAACTTGGAACAGCTGTGAATCACGTCCATAGTTATTTGGGGAAATCATTTGGAGGTTTCTCATGATGCTAAACATATGTTGACCTTATGATTTCATTTTTTTCTACTCTTTTGTATTTATTTAATGGGAAAGAAAACATATTGCAATACAAAGATGACACATGACTCTTTATGCTATCATTATAATAGTAAAAATGACATGCATGGATATCCATAAACATACTGAGTGGATAAACAGATTGTAGTACATCCATACAATGGAATGCTACTTAACCATAAACAGGAAGACTATTTTGATATATAAAACACAGAGGAATCTTAAAATACTTAATGCTATATAAGGAAATAAAAACATAATATGTTCTTTATTATTACATCTGTATTTAAAAATAAAGCCTACAAATTTATCCGTGATAGCATAAACCAGGCCAGTTAGTAAAATGTAGACTTTAAGTATACAAATCATCTGACATTGGCTGTATGTTCATGACTCTATAAGAAAATGAAATGTACTGGACAGGACCTCTAAAACCATCACAAAATTGAATGGCTATCTGTAATTTTGGCTCCTAGCCTTTCACTTTTCACTGGGAATTTTTTTCTTTCTTAGACACATTTTGATGTTAAACTTCTAGCAGTTTTATTGGATTTTTTTTTACTATTTTTGTGCTAGGGATTTTTTTCCAGAATCTATTTGAAGAAAACTGCTTGCCATCTATCATCTATCTGTCTATCTATCTATCTATCTATCTATCTATCTATCTA
>LOJH01010559.1:0-11935 GCA_001685095.1 Ellobius talpinus
TGGGCGCACCCCTCGCGGTCCTGACTTCCTTGTTCATAATATCCTTCCTTCTGCAGGAAGGACCAGAGCAATTCTTATAAAGGACAAAGTTTAATTGAGGTGATGGGTTTACAGTTCAGATGTTCAGCCCGTTGTTATCATGGCAAGGAGCATGACAGCATTCAGCAGAGATGGTGTTGACTACATCTTGATCAGAAGGCAACAGGAAGTGGACTTAGACTCTGGGCTGTATCTTGAGCATAGGAAACCTCAAAGCCCACCTCACATCCTCCTTACTCCAACAAAGGCACACCTCCTATTAATGCCTTTCCCTATGAGCTTATGCTAATTTTATTCAAACTGCCATACCCATGTAAAATGAGAGCTGTTAAATCTTCAAATTTGCTGTATAATACTGAATAGAAACCTCCATCATACAAGACAGTTTGACATACTATATCAAATCCATTTATAATATATGATGTTTTATACATATTTCCAAAGACATTTAAGCTTATGGCATCATTGATGATAGTAGGAAATCATGCACACTTATGCATTAAAAGTATATTCACTTTTTAGAATAATCTCAAACTTCTGTGATCATTAACACAATGCATTTTAGAAATATTACTAATATTGTAGAAAAATCCACAGATACATTAGCCACCTCACAACCAATTCCTTCATTCTTAATTCTCAGTGCCACAAATCTATGTTCCTTCTTTACATATCTGCCTGTTTGGGGTATTTCTCTTAATGAAAATATATAATTATATATTTGAGGGATAGCTTTGAAATGTTATTTTAAAAAAATCCATCTATGCTATTGTATATATTTCTTATGGAAGAATAATCAACTGACATTTTTTACATTACACAAATGCACCCATATGTAAGGGAGCTTTTAATACTGGTGTTACAAGTTTTAGTTGCTTAGTGCCAGTTTTATTCTTGAATTAAGACTTAAAAATCATTCCTACAGTACATGATTGGCTATACAGATTCTTCCTCTGTGGCATGAAAAAGAAATATATCTTCATATTAACACACACTTTTTTGGTCAAAGGATTTAAATTATGTATTCTGAGATGACAGGTTCCCTAATGGTTGGTCTAATGTTTCACCTCTAACATGCAACAGAAGCAAATCTTCCCTGGGTATTGGCCAATAGTTCACATCTGTTATGAAGCTCCTACACCATCTTTAATCTCTCACCTTATTACAAAGTTATAAGATTACTTACATTATTGAGTGAATTATTGCTTCTTTGCTGTCTGACTTCACAATGTACATTTCATATTGAACCCTAATCCTCCGGTACAAATTTTAAGAATTGGGGCCTTTGGAGAAGAAGTGACTAACGTACCAGGGGTTCACGTGCTGGTTGGGAATAACAGCCTATAAAAGAAGCTCCAGAGAGCTGCTGATGCTGATGCTTCAGTCAGAGGCTCCAACTGAGAAGTAAAGAACAGTTGCTTCAGACACTGAATTTGCCATCACGTCAGTCTTGGATTTTTCACTTGCTAGACCTTCCGACACATATTCCTATTATGTATAAGCACCTGTCCTATGGTGTTTTGACAAAACAGTATGAATGAGCTAAGATGGCATCATCTTTGTCCTTTTCATTTCCATCTTTCAATTACCATTACTGGCCAGTGATGCTTGGCATGGTTATCTGTGCATCTAATGTTTCAACTTCTGTCTAGAGATAAAGCTCCTCCACCCCCCTTTGCTTGTGGTAGAAGGCTCCAAATTTTACTTTCCCTATCACCCTGGACATAACTCTACCCACACAAGAGGAACAAGATGATCTTATTTCTTCAGAATGAACATATAAGCTTTTGATTTTAGCCACAGCCTTGGTCAGTCTAGCGACCCAGACTAGATAGAGCCTCATGAGATTATTGCTGGCCTAATGGGCAAGAGTCTTTTTCCATCTGCCCTGATTGCTGGAGTTGTGAGTCTGAATTACTATCAGCTCTTCTGTCCTTGTGTAGACTGATTCTTCTAAAATAAACACAATATAGAAGCTGGCAGTATTCTGATGCTAAAGAAAGATGTGGGACAGTGGTACCTGTATATCTAGACCCAGGTACTCCTGAACCCAGGTTATAATTTTAACCCTGAGTTAAATTAAAAAGCAAATTATCATACTTTCAGTCATTTAATGTTTCAGTTTTTATTACTTCAAATTGAAGTAATCTTAAAGACAAAGTCCTTACTTAAATAGACTAGAAAGTAACCAGGGTAGAAACATAAAAAACTTAGAAAAATTAAATGTTTTCCAAGTTCTTTTTCTCAACACTAATTCATTTCTTATTTTAGATAGAATTCTTATATCTATAATAAAACACAATTATTTGATATTTTATTTTATTTAAATATAGTCTTATAAATTATATTTGAGGCTTTATTTTCTGTTTAGAATAAGCTAGTAAAGTTACATTAATCTTTATAGAAATAATCAGTTGTGATTCAAAGATATCTCCAAATAATGGGATGGTGTCTTGAAACCATCCCCCAGGTTAGATTGTGCTGAATTGTGATTGTTATAGAAAAAAATAAAGAATAAGAACACTATCTGTGATATAAAAAAAGTCTGTGAATGCTACAAGATAGAGTAGCTGAGTTCGATTTTCTGCGTAAGAAGTTAATCAAAGTACAAGGCAAATAAAGGAAGAAACATATCCTCTCAGGAAATGGTTTCCATACAGTCCAGACACTTCCTTCCTTACATGAAAAGCCTTGGGAGGAATATTTTATAATCAAATATTAGATGATTAGAGGCTCAGATTGCAGTTTATCCTCACAGTAATGGTGGTTGTGGAGTGGAATGGATAGATTGTTGAGGTGCATTGCAGGAATGGAATCCTGCAGCCCATTGGAATACGCTTAGAAAATCATTGCTTTATCTGGTTTGACTCCTGGGAAACTGACCATGACAATAGCAATCATGGTGAACACTGTGACGTGTGTCATTTTACATCCTGAAATGGAGATTAACTGCTGGGGGATACGTGTGTCTTTGAAGTCACCATACCATTTCTATCTGCCAGTGGAGGGGGCTTTGAAATGTCATCTTAGAAAAAAAGTTCTTATGCAGGTATTCTGGTTACATAAGTTTCAGTGCAGAAGTTTCTCTAGCTTATAGACTCGCTTTCGCAGAAGAGATTTCATCTTGGCAACTAATACTTTCTGAACTCAAATTCTGTGACTGCAGAAGCTATTACAGCCAAGGAAAATGGGGGAAATTCAGAATCCATGTACTTCATCAGTTTTCCTCACTCTACCCAATATTAAATTCAGCTCTCCGCAGGACAGCATCTAATTGATTTTAAGTGACATATCAACCTCAGCCTCCTCACCTTAGGAGCACTTCCAACAACCATCTCCCCTTGAATGAACAGGCTAAGAATCTGATTCCCATTTTAATTAATGTAATGTTTTTCTTTTGTGTTCTATTCCACACTTCAATAGTTCTTTCTTTGCTACCTGCCACCAGTATATTCTACACTTGTATCAGGAGACAGACTTAGAAAATCCTTAAAACATAGCTCTAGCTTACTAAAATTCAACTATTGGTAAACTGTTTTATTTCTGAATTATTCATGCAATTCATTAATGCTTTATACAAAGTCATACAACATGGAAAAGATCATAGACTACAGGTCCTTATGTCACACATTTGCTTAAACGCTACCCACGCTATTAAAAGCTATTGTCTTTCTATGAACTCTTGATAACTCAATGACTTTATATTCAAAACTTACAGGAAAGAAAGTTTTAACTTTAGGACCTGATCTTCTTAATTTAATTCCTATGTGTGATATATTCAGTAATATTCTGCAATCAATTATTTGGCTTAAAAATACTCTGAGCCTTGTTCTCATCTTCAGTTCAGATTTTCCTTGATAATTGTTACCCAGACATTTTTTAATGCATTTATACTAAAATTTTACTATCTGCCAGTCCACAAGCCTATGTTTTTGATACTTAGTTTGATTCACATTATAAATAATACCTTAACTTTCGTTCCCAAAACTTTTTTCTCACAGGCATTGCCCATAGTCCCCATTTCTTTGTCTCTTTTTGCCCCAAAGCTGCATTTTTAAAATTTCTCAATCATTTTGATAATAGGGACCTTTCTCAGATAACACATTTCTCTATAATTGCTGTGAATTTGCCTTTGGGGTGCTGAAGATCAAACCTCTGGCCATACATATGCTAGGCAAGCACTTTAACACTGAGGTCTGTCGTCAGCCCTCTTTTTATTTGTATTTTAAAACAAGACTTCACTCAGTGTTCCAGGATGGATTTAAATTTCTTCTGTGGTCTACTGTGGCCTTGAACTTGTCTTAGCCTACCCAATAATAGGATTGCAGATATGAGGTTCCAGGTCTGTCATGCATTCACCCTTGAAAGGGGAAGTCATCTCAGCACAATATACGTGGCTCAGAAATCTACCATTTCATAGCAGAATAAGTAGATGTCAGCATAAAAACAGACAGACACTTTGGAGCCTAGTGTCATAGGGAGTGGAAGACAGAAATATGATATGGCTTATGGTCAGAAGAATTGGGGAGAGATGAATAGATCTGTGGTACATTTTTAAACTTTGACATCCTTAGGTTGGATAGGAAGAATATACCAGGTGAAAGAGTGAGGGATCAAGGTTGACTCCATTATTTCAGAATTCACAAAAATATCATTTTTTGAAGTATAAGGAGACCTGATAGAGAAAATGACTGGGAACACATTAAGATATTTCTACTTAAGGAAAACTTATGGAAAATTATGTAAATATGTCAGCATAAACTTTCATCAAATTAAGCTATTCACCAGAGGGAAATCTTAACCTGTAATGTATACAAGGTAGTGATTGTACCCAGTGTGATGAGGTGGTACTTCAGTTAGGTAAACTGCTGATGAAAGTGGTTGTGGATGCCTGATCAAGTCTTCTACATATTGGAGAATGGTGGGTGTGCCTGATCCAGCCTTTCATATGTTGGAGAGTAGTGGGAAAGCCTGATTCAGTCTTCTATATATTGAAGAATGGTGGGTGTTCCTGATCCAGCCTTTCATATGTTGGAAAGTGATGGGGAAGCCTGATTCAGTCTTCTATATATTGGAGAATGGTAGGGGTACCTGATCCAGTCTTTCATATGCTGGAGAGTAGGAGTGGTGTAGTTTTCAAAATTCCTAAGTGTTTCAGGAGATGGTTAAATCTTCATAAAAACACACTTGCTTTAAAGTGATGCTACAGAGAACCATGCAGAAGGAACTGAGTATCAGAGTGAAATATCTGTTGAGAATCTCAAACCAAAGAGCAAGAATGTTTTTTTTTTTGTTTGTTTTGTTTTGATTGATTGATTTGTTTAATTTTTTCTGTGAGGTTCCTTTTGTGAAATACCTAGCTTGGTTCGTATGAGCAGAAATCAAAGATAACATGGAACCTTTGTATCTGTTGTCTCATGTTAGTCAGTTGCTGCGTACTGTCATTTCCTGTGTACTAGCATGGAAAGTGTGGTCAGGCACAGTCTTAGTATGCAACAGGCGAACAGAAGGACTTTTTAAGAAGGGCAGTCATCGCCCTGGAAGGGGAAATAGGTGAGATCTCCTGGGTAAACTGAGGACACGGAAGTGTAATGAGGAGGGGAAAGGACATGAGAACATGAGGGACCAGAATGGTAATGTTGGGGGAGGGATGGAAGGGGAGACAATGAAGGAGACAGCTAACCTGCGCTGATGGATGGGAGTTCATGGACTCTAGACCGTGCTAGAGAACCAGCACAGGACAGATGGATATGGGCGACAGTTGTGTAGCTTGGTCTGTTTGTGGGGCCCAACAGTGAGGCCAGGGATCTACATTTGGTGCATGAACTGGCCTTTTGTAACCCATTCCATATGGTGGGATGTCTTGCTCAGCCTGGATGTAGTGGGTAGGGGCTTGGTCCTGCCTCAACTGAATGTGCCAGGCTTTGTTGACTCCACATGGGAGGCCTTATCCTTTCTGAGGAATGCATAGGGGGTGGGTTGGCAGAACTGGGGGAGCTGGAGAAGGGGAGGGATGGGGAACTGTGATTGGTATGTAGAATGAAGAAAAATTAAAAAAAAAACAATTTCATTTATAATAAAGCAGAAAATTGAAGAAAACTATTTTTAAAAAGTAGGATGATCATGCTGAGAAAGCATCACTTTCAAGTTTTCAGTACAGTATCCAGCTGTAGAGAGGAGGATAGGTGGAGAGTGCAGAGCAGAGCAAGAAGTTCAAAACCTCTGTGACTTAATTAGTTCTGTTCTGTCAACATCTCAGCGTACATGAATAAAGTGTCATCTAAGTACTGAAATTAAATACAGATGTACAAACGTTATGTGGTGGAAATATTATCCATTCATCTCCCTTAGTTTCAGTAGAGTGAGTCTCTTGGTAGCTGTCATACATGATAAATACAGTTTAGTTAACAAAACTGTACTTTATGTAACTGCACGCTTTACAAGAGAGATCAATAACTAAGTTACAAATATACGGTAACAAAAATCAACAAGCAGCAAATATCTCAGCATTCATTTTCAGGAGTATGTACTGCTTTTAATTCTATTAAGTGGCAATCATAAATTGTGGTTTAGCTTGATAAATAACATCATAGGGATTTTTTTGATATGCGCTCAGCCAAAAACTGAGTGAGAAATCAAGATAACAATTTAAGCATCTTCTTGCTCTACAACTCCCTTAGTTTGTGTAAATACAGCAGTGGATCGTGGTTTATATGTTTGAATATCTATTTATGTTTGTAGTTATGGCTCTAGGGAGACTTTACCAACAATGTGAGTAATGGCCATATGTTCATTTTAATATTAGCCTTCAAATGAATGAAGATTGACTTGAATAAGCTACGCCAATAACTTATGACAATGATGATCACAGCTGACAGCTGTCACTGAAAGTGGTGTATAGAGGTCTCAAGAGGACCATGATGTTTACACCCATGTCATAACCCTCTCTTACCTTATGTGAATAGAAAGGGTACATGTTTAGAAGCGCTTGGACATAAGGTAATCGCTCAAAGGTCCCAACTATTCTGTGGGAAGACTAATCAGAAGGTGCCTCTCTGCCCCACACTGCCCTTGTTTATTACAATTTAGTATTCCTAGTTTTGGTAAACAAAACAAATACAGCTAAAATATGCCACTGTTTATAGAAAATGACCACAGCTGGGATATGTCAGCCCGCCTAAACTAATGAATCTAAAAACCACTTTTGGCTGACTGTTTTAATCTAATTGGATTTTAAGAATATTCCAGATCCTACTAAGAAAGATTGTAACAAACTAATAAAATCAAAGCCTGCCTGGCTTTGTTGTAGCATATGGCAGGTCATCGTTCCCATCTATAAAAAAAAGGATGATTTAGCAACACCTTTAAAAATAAAGTAAATCTGTTCACAATTGGCATCAGATTGAAAGCACAAGTTAAAATAATATAATTCTTAAAATATGGTAATGCCTTCAGTGTGCAGAGACATGTGTCTGGAACCACAGCACTTGAGACACTGAGGCAGGAAAATGGGTATTTTGGGGCCAGCATGAGATGCTAAGCAGGACATGGTTTAAACAAAGCAAGTGCTTTCTAAGCCCATTCTCTCTCACCTCCATCCTTCTCGGTCATAGGCTGTGGGAACACATATATTTATAATGCAACATAGCATCATTAAATTACAGTTCCATATGAAAGCACCAGAATGTGCTGCTTATGGATGGGGCTGACGGTCCGGACTTGAGACTATGAAGAGGAGATAGTGTACAGTGAGAGAGCCTTTAAATTTCCACTAGTAAGGAGCTGGGGAGAGTACTCAGTGGTTAAGAGCACACACTGCTTTTGCAGATGGCCTGAATTCTTACTGGGCAGCTCACAATTGTCTATATCTACAGATCCTAGGGATCTAGGGTCTTATTCCTGCCTCTGTAGTAGGCACCACACTAAAATGCAGAACACCCACAAATCCCTTTCTGATGTGGGGTTACTGAAGATTTTTTTTCCCATTCTGTAGGCTGTTGTTTTGTTTTGTTGACCATGTCCTTTGCTCTTCAGAACCTTCGCAGTTTCAGGAGATCCCACTTACTAATTATTTCTCTCAGTGTCTGTGCTAATGGGGTTATATTTAGGAAGTGGTCTTCTGTGCCAATACATTCAACTGTATTTCCCACTTTCTCTTCTATGAGGTTCAGTGTGGTTGATTTTATGTTGAGGTCTTCAATTCATTTGTACTTGAGTTTTGTGCACAGTGATAGATATGGATTTATTTTTACTCTTCTACATGTTGATATCCAGCTTTGACAGCATCATTTGTTGAATATGCCTTTTTATCTCTTTTATATTTGTTGCTTCTTTGTCAAAAATCAGGTGTTCGTAGGTGTGTGGATTTATATATGGGTCTTCAATTCAGTTCCATTGTTCTTCCTGTCTGTTTTTATGCCAATATCAAGCTGTTTTCAGTACTGTAGCTCTGTAATAGAGTTTGAAGTCAGGGATTAGGGTGCCTCCAGAAGTTGCTTTATTGTACAGGATTGTTTTGGCTATCCTGGGTTTATTGCTTTTCCATATGAAGTTGATTATTGTTCCTTCAAGGTCTGTGAAGAATTTTGCTGGGCATTGCTTTGAATCTGTAGATTGCTTTTGGTAAGATTGCCATTTTACAGTGTTAATCCTACCTTTTCAATAGCATGGGAGTTGTTTCAATTTCCTGGTGCCTTCTTCAATTTCTTTCTTCATAGATTTCAAGTTCTTGTCATAGAGCTCTTCCACTTGTTTGGTTAGAGTTACTTAAAAATATTTTATGTTATGGCTATTGTGAAGGTTGATGTTTCTCTGATTTCTTTCTCAGCCCATTTATCATTTGTAAAAAGAAGGGCTGCTTTTATATAGTTAATCTTGTATCCTGCTACATTACTGAATGTGTTTGTGAGTTATAGAAGTTCCTTGGTAAAATTGTGGGGATAATCTATATAAACTATCATATGATCAGCACATAGTGAGAGTTTGAATTCTTCTTTTCCAATTTGTATCCCCTTGATTTCCTTTTGTTGTCTTATTGCTCTNTGGCTATTGTGAAGGTTGATGTTTCTCTGATTTCTTTCTCAGCCCATTTATCATTTGTAAAAAGAAGGGCTGCTTTTATATAGTTAATCTTGTATCCTGCTACATTACTGAATGTGTTTGTGAGTTATAGAAGTTCCTTGGTAAAATTGTGGGGATAATCTATATAAACTATCATATGATCAGCACATAGTGAGAGTTTGAATTCTTCTTTTCCAATTTGTATCCCCTTGATTTCCTTTTGTTGTCTTATTGCTCTAGGTAAAACCTCACGTACTATATTGATTAGATATGGAGAGAGTGGACAGTCTTGTCTTGTTCCTGATTTCAGTGGGATCTCTCTGAGTTTCCCTCCATTTAGTTTGATATTAGCTGTTGACTTGCTGTATATTGCCTTTATTATGTTTAGGATGTTCCTGTATCCCTGCTTACTCCAAAACCTTAATCATGAAAGAATGTTATATTTTGTCAAAGGCTTTTAAGCATCAAATGAGATGATTATGTGGTTTTCTCTTTCAGTTTGATTATATGGTAGATTACATTGACAGATTTTTTTTGTATGTTGAACCATTCCTGCATCTTTGGGATGAAGCCTACTTGGTCATAGTGGATGCTTTTCTGATGTGTCCTTTGAGTCAGTTTGCCAGTAATTTATTGAGTATTTTTGCATCAGTGTTCATGAGTGAGATTAGTTTGTAATTCTCTTTCTTATTAATGTCTTTGTGTGGTTTATGTATCAGGTTATTGTAGCCTCATGAAAAGAGTTTGGCAATGTTCCTTCTGTTTCTATTTTGTGAAACAATTTGAGGAGTGTTGACAGAGGTTTCTGTCCCACCTGGTCTCATATTCATTCAGTCCCAAAGAAACAGACAGAGGCCTACATTAATTATAAACCGGTTGGCCTACTAGCTCAGAATTCTTATTAACTTTTCTTATACATTATATTAACCCATAATTCTTGTCTGTGTTAGCCATGTGACTTGGTACCTTTCATCAGTGAGGCATTCTCATCTTGCTTCCTCTGGATCTGGGTGATGACTGTAGACTGACGGAACCTTTCCTCTTCCCATAATTCTCCTATTCTATTTGCTCTAGCTATACTTCCTGCCTGGCTACTGGCCAATCAACATTTTATTAAACCAATGTAAGGTTCAGATCTTTACAGAGTACAAGACTGTTGTCTCACAGTACTTTTTTTTTTCAAAACAAGAACTCTTAATCTAATTCCCTTTGTTTAGCTTTTTTCCTGACCATTTTTTGTAACAACTTGTAACAATTACTCTAAACGATGAAAACTCTGGAACAAAAAGAAGCAAACTCACCCAGAATGACTAGATGGCAAGAAATAATCAAATGGAAGCTGAAATCAACAAAATAGAAACAAAAACAAATACAAAATCGATGACACAAAAAGTTGGTTCTTTGAGAATATCAACAAAATAGACAAACATTTATCCAAACTAATCAAAAGGCAGAGAGAGAATATCCAAATTAACAAAATCAGAAATTAAAAGGGGACATAACAACAGACACAGAGAAAATCCAGAGAATCATCAGTTCATACTTCAAAAACCCATTCTCCATAAAATTGGAAAATTTAAAGGAAATGAACAATTTTCTGCAAAATATCACATACCAAAATTAAATCAAGACAAGATATGAAAATTAAATATATCTTTACCTGCGTAAGAAATAAAAATAGATATGCATACTATCTTATATATACTATTTATATGTTGATTTAAATTTTCTGATTTTTTTAAACTACATTCTATTTTATATATATTTAAAAAGAAATGGGAATATCCAATAGTTAATGAGATCAACTTTATATATTTATAACTTATTTAAATATTTTAAAATTTAGCCAGAAATATAGCTAATCACTTAGCAACTCAGTAGCAGTTTAAAAAAAAGTTAATTCTGTCAGTCAACCTTTATATTACAATTACGAACACTGTTGAAATTCAAGAACACCTGTGAACTTTATGTCTCACTATAAACATGTTTACTTTCCAATAAGTGAAGAAAATCTACAGGCTCATCCATGTGTATTGATATATGCTTCAGTAGTCATAAAGAAAAGAAGAGGTTTGTAACTAGAGAGCTGAGCACTGGCATGTTTTTTTCATCATTGATGTTGATGGCATTAGAGCTCTGTTGGAGTTTCTCATCATGGGCACTTCCTCACCTTCCAAAAAGCAAGATGAAATTTATTCACCTCAAGGCATGAGTTACAGAAACCTAAAATCAACTAAAGTGATCTCACACATAATGAGGTAGAATGTAATGACATCCCCCAGTTATGACATCACATTGTTATGCTTTTTGACTCCCCAAATATCTGCTCTACCATTTTAATATCTGGTTGATATCTTCTCATGATACTAGTTCAGTGCAGGAGTTCTGTTGGTCAGTATTCTATTCAGATTCCAATTTGCTGACAGGTAGAAGGGCTTAAAAGGTAGTTTTTTCTTTCAACATAGTGAGTAGTCTTTAGTGAACTCCCCAAAAGACTGGGTGGTAGTTTTATAGTTGATCAGAATGCTGTCACATAAGCCATCACCTCTAGGGGAAACTACTCATTCTAATGCCACATGAAATTCCTCACAGTGCTAAAGACTGAATTGATAAATAGCAATTGATAGTCTTTCCCAGTCAATCATATCAGTGTAGACAATTGCATTTTTTCTGTTACAGGAAAGCTTAGTAAAACATAGATGTAACAACAAACATACTTTTGACTTATAGTCTGCCATCATGACTGCTTAATGTTCAAAGGATGATTTAACAAATACAAGACTGGACCCAGCTATTAGTAGTATGACTGTGTGTGGAATTAATAATTTAATCACTA
>LOJH01010559.1:18690-36393 GCA_001685095.1 Ellobius talpinus
GAATAAGAGGTGCATATATATGTAGGTGAAGTATGATGTCGATATTTCTAATAAACCAATGTTTAAATAAACTATAGATAATTCAACTATCATAGAAAGTAATAAATAGAAACTTCTAAGAAGAATGCTTCATTAATTGTTACAAAGACCTTTTCAAATTGTGTCTATCAAGTATTAAAGATGATTTTCATAGTACTGGTAAACAAGTAGACACAATAGTTATGTTTTTTCATCTTTTAACTTGAAGTTACATCTGATGAGACTGATAGATGATGGTTCTACTTTTTATATTACAATAATACAATAAAGTAGCATACACAAGAAGAAATCTGTAGTTCCATTATTGCTTAGGGAAAAATTACCTTTCTGTAAAAAGAATTCTACGTTTTATTTTATTGCTAGCACTAAAATGACGCTAACTACCTTGAGCATTCTCAAAAATATGCAAATAGGATTTGGCAATGTCCAGGTTAAAATCAGTGATTTTAAAATATAACGGAACATTAACAAATCATTTAATTGATATTTCTAACATAATACTTCCTTGTAGTTTTTTTCAGCCTAATTCATTCAGTCAAACAAGATTTAGTATTTACCAAATGTCATTTCAATGAGTGAGCTACAGTATTTAGCTTCGGTTCTACCATAGAAGAAAGACAGAAACCATTTCCCTAGATAACTAGCATTGCTTAAAAGTGAGGTGTGACCGGAGGACTGGGAGGGTATGGTCATGCCCGAGGGTCTTGGAAAATGCAGCAGTTTCCTCCTGCCTGAGGAAATCTAGAGTGAAATTTCCCTGGGCCTTTTAAATTTGGAGATTTCTGTCAGTTTTTTAAAAAAGGAATTTTTTCGTCTATTACAGCAGGAAATATGAGTAAAAGGAATAGGTGAAGCCAGGTAGTTTAATTTGCCTGAAAGTAGTGAAAATATAAATAGTGAGAATGGCTAGATCATAAACCTGGAAATTATTAACCCATGAGAAGTCCCTGCGGGGTTCGGACCTTGGAAGTAACACGAAAACTGTGTGAATGGATTTTTACTGCTGATGGACAGGCATGAGTGAGGGGCACTGGAATGCGATGGTGGGAAATCTATTAACAGCCGTGCAGATAGAAATAATGGAAGATGGAAAATAAAGAGACATTATAGGAGGCACAATAGAAATAGAATGAAAACGGATTAACTGTTGGGCACACGAGTAAAGGAAGTTAGATGAAATGTGGCTGAGAACAAATGCACCAGTGAAATGGTAGCGTTCTGAATGACTCTGGGCATGGTCCTGCAGAGCAGCTCTGCTGTGTACCACAGAAATAAGGATGGAATTAGAGAAATAATACACATGGAATAGACTTCTTAATTAAAACATTCTAAATAAATTAATAATTTTGTTGGATTTATTGTGAAACTCCATTACACTGGCTAGATATTACTATGTTATTAACATCACCTAGAAAATGGAAAAAGAGAAAATACTGCAGTGAAAAATATGAGTTTAATTTTAGGAAGATCAACACTAAAACTATTCTGTAAGGTTTTTACATGAGAAAACTGATGGAGTTCAAAGAGGATTTGTTTGTGAAATGATCCTCAGAGTGTAAATACCGTGTAAGGTCTGAGTACAAAGTTTACCCAGAGCAAGTAGTAGCCCCTGGAATCATCTCCAAAGCTTACATGGAAAGCTAGTGATGGGGTAGTGTGACATTGCTATGCATCTCAGAAAGAAGCCATAGGCTACAGTCACCCTAAGGCAGTGCTAGAAGAAGGGAGTGAAGAAGTGAAGTAGAAGTGTGTGTTAAACTGCGCCTTTTCTTCACGGACAACTTGAACACTCCCACTGGCTGAAGCAAAAGGAAATCAAACAGGCTGGTGTCCAATCCATGTTTCCTATGTACAGTGGCCATCTAAGCAGACAGCCAGAAGGAAAACTAACTGTACCAGGGGGAGACCTGGGAGCTATGTAGATGGATGTAAACCCCTAGGTGGTAGAAATGCTGCCATGTAAGTATGCAGACTCCAGTAGACAACCCCAAGTCTTGGGGCATCTTTGAAGAATCTTTAGATCATGACATGTACTGAGCAATTTTAGCAATTTTCGAATCTGTATAAATTCATATAAACATTGCAGCTAGTTTCTCACCTATTTGCCGAGAAAAGAGAGCAACTGTGCTGACCAATTTGTAAGACAAACATACTAGAAATGCAGCTGTGAGAAGAGAAAACAACCCGTTATATAATACTCAATCACTTGGGTATTCCAGTGCTAAACACACTATGTATGTGAACACCAGCTAATAATGTACTCTTTGTAGTTTAAAACTATGATATTTCAAGTCAGTCAACTTGCATGGAAAAACATTTAACCTGCTGATAAATTTCTTCAATTTGTTTTTGGGGGTAACTTTGCTTCACTTGAGTTTAATCATTTAAATATATGTTCTTTAAAAATTGAAAATGGGTGTTAAATTGGTGTATCCCATACCTTTCAGTGTTTAAAAGCAAACATATCAGTGTTTTAATAAGGGTGTGATGACTCAAAATATCATGATATCTATATAGTACATTAAGAAATGAGCTAGCTGCTCAGACAGATGTTTCTTCCATGCAACCTGCCTTGTGTTGATCCAGTTTGATGTTTGGTGGATTTCTGAACACTAACGAGGAGATAAATGTCAACCATAATGCAGCTGGATTCCATGGTTCCTGGTGTTCGCAACAGGAAATATTTAGATTCTTTCAGTCTGTCATCGTTTCCCGCCTTTGTTCACTCTCTCTTTCTGTCGTTTCCAGGTCTGCTCCAAGGGTTGTCACTGCTTTGGAAGTTTAAAACTTTTCCTGTCAAATCTTTAGAAAGAATCAAGGCCTGTGTGCTTATTTACATACATGATATTGATACTTCACTTCAAAATCACTTAGAATACAAATAATTTGGTGTTTAGTAATTGGAGTCAGTTATTGTCTGAAGTCCAAAAATAGTGATATAAATATGTTATGTTTTACTTTCTCTGAAGCACTACAATTCCTGTATTCCTAATTCTGTTATTTCTTAAAGAAGGCTTAGTTTTAGGATCTTTCTGGTTTAATGTCAGTAAATATGTTTATAGTAAAATCCTTAGCTCATGCTAGATACTCAAAGACAGTATGTTGTATTGACTTTTGAATGTCCTTGCATTTGTGATAAGGTATCTCATTGGATACAGCACATTCTATCATCGCATATCTTTGTGAGACCTTTGTAAAGACAGACAATCTTCATAAATCAATGATACGGCAGAAATATGGTTGGATAATTTACAAAGCCAAATATTGAACTGGCTCAAATCTAGTTTATTTTTATTCTTTTTTACTTTAAAACAGGAATACACTGCATATAGATAAATCCAGCTACCCAACACTCCCTAAATCCAACTTCGAATTTCTCTAGGACCCCTACTCTCTCTGAACTTTGTGTCCTTCTCCTCCCATTGATTGTAATTAATTCTGCCTGTATGTACCCAGATGCAGGGCGTCCTCCCCTAGAACAGTGCTCCTCAACTTTCCTAATGCTGCAGCCCTTTTATACAGTTCCTCATGTTGTGGTGACCCCCCAACCATAAAATACCTCCATTGCTACTTCATATTCATTTTGTTACTGGGACAAATCAGAGTGTAAATATCTGATGGATATGATATCTGGTGAGCAACCCCTTTGACTCAATAGGAGTCATAACCCAGAGGCTGAGAACCATGGCACTAGAGCAGGAGCAAACTAACAGTGACCGCAAGAAAACACTGAAGAAAACTGACTTTCTCTCCTGTATATAGACTCTCAGGCAACTTATTAAATCTGGTGTTATAAAAAAAAAAGCTATGGCTCTATATTTACTTCAGGTAAATCTTTAAAAAGAGTAGAAACAAAACAACAGATTTCTGTAAAGTAAAATTTAAACAAGGCAATGCCCAATAATAGTTTATAGTACTAAAAACACTGTAACTTGATAATTTTATCAATACACAGGAAAAGGCATTCCTAGGCGCTATGAATAAACCTTACTACTGGTGAGGAAAATGGGGTAACTAGCCATTTGCGTACTCTTATTGCCGAGAATCTTTTATTGCTAAAGTAGCATTAGGGCCATCAGGATGACCCAGTGGGTAAAGAAAGCATTTACCACACAAGGCTGATGATGCACCACATAGAGGAAGGAAGAGGACTGGTTCCCCACAATTGTCCTCCTTCCTCTATGCATACACCATAGCAACTGCACACCCCTAGACATCATACATACAAGACACACATAATAGTTAAAAATAATGTTAAAAATGGACAATTGATTAGATACTCCTATAAAAACTTTAAGATTTTTAAATTTATATTTAAATATTGAAATATATGTGTAAAAATCCAGAACCCACACAAGCTTCTGCATTCCATGTGTAGTTATGATATTTATGTAAGCTAAGTGGGGTAGTTTTCTTATAGAGGTATTTTTATAAGTATCCTTGGATTTGTAGAGCTTGTGAACTGGGTGAATTTGTCCTTTAATGTAATTAAACCAATTACTCAGAAACAGTAAAAAGCCTTATGTAAAATATAAATAAAACGTCTATTTTTTCAATATTGGAAAATTCATTATAATTACATTGCTGATTGCTAATTACTTAAATATTTAAATGAAGACATAAAGACAATATAATCTGAAAGAAAAAAATAAGGGGAAATACGTTACTTTTTAACACAAATGATGAGGCTTCACACACTAACATTTTGATGGGAAGCAATTTCATTTACAGAAAGATTCTCTCTAGTACAGGCCATTTGGGATTATGACTGTACTCTTAGCTGGGTTGGCTCACACCTATTCCAGTATCAACAAAGGCAACTCTTTCACTCATATTTGAACTTGTGCAGAAAAATACCATGGAACTGGAGATGGCTCAGAGTATAAAGAATTTCACTGCAAGCATGAAGATGGCACTTAAGATCCCCCAAACCCATGGAAAAGCTGAATGGACGCAGGGGCCTGCCTCTCACTCCAGCACCGGAGCAAGAGAGACAGGTGATCTCAGCACTGGCTGGCTGTATGGGTCAGTAGAACTAGCAAGCTTCAGGCTGGCAAGAAACCCTGCTTCAATACACTGAGAAACAGAAGATGCTTGACATTGTCCTTGGGCCTCCATGCCTATGTACATATAACAAACACACTTACACATATACCTAAACCCACATGAACACTCTTACCTGTGTAAGCCAAGAAAAAAGGAGAGTAAATAAATATATTCCCAATGAAATCTAGCAAAAGGCGTATTTCTTTTGGGGGTTTGACAAACCACACTGAGGAAACTATAAATAATTACTAGTATTTTATAAAACTTTTCAGATATTTTATTAGTACTAACACTTTCCAATGTTTCAATTTGTTGAGTAATTAGTATTGTTAATTTCTTGTTCATTCAGTAAATCAGTAAGAAATCAAAACAGAATTAAACAAGCTTTGTGTTTTTGTTTTCTTTCTGGGTTATAACAAGTGAACCAGCTTGTAGATCTATTTCTTTAACTACTAATAAATTGAAGTGATAGAAAAACAGAATTGATACTCTGGGTTTAATCTTAAACCTTGCTTATTATAATTCATAAATCCTAAAATTTTCTGACATACATACATAGCTCATGAATTTACTTTTGTGACTTATAGGCCATTAAAATTAAAGTTCTATTTCATGCCCATTAAATGAGTCAAAATTTAAGTGCTCCATGAGAAAAGGGAGGTTAACATGTTATTTTCAATGTTCTAGGAGTTTTAGATTACACTATTCTTAAATGTTATTTGGGCAATTTGTCTCCAGCAATTATGGATTTATAGAACCAGCTTGTTTATACACAACATAAGACATTTCTAGATAAAATTTAACCAATTTCCTTTTCTACTTCTATTTCTATGTTGGTAAGACAATTTACATTAGTAATTCGACTTTCCTCATTTATTTTTAGTTTCTAAGTTACTTTATTTCAAGATAAGGTCTATTTCTGCGTCTGCCTTCATTTTATTCTCCTCTTTCCTTCGATTGTTGCTGGGTGGACTCTAAAGGACAATTGAAAAACCCTATGCTATTTTCACCAAGCAAGATACATGGAAAGTAATAGATAAGAGACTCAATTTAATGCAGTAGACCAGAGTCTCTCCTACTTTCCCTTTAAAATGTGGTGTGTGGAAGAAGCTCCTTTCCTGGTCTGGACTGAAAACTGTGCGAGTGTTGTTCGTTTTTCTATTCCCTTGTGGATAATGAAAAGCTTCCGTGCAGACAAGCAGAAAGCAGCTTTGATTCTGAGTGCTTGGACTAGGTTTTGCTCTTTTTTTTCTTTCCTTGAATTATACACATATATTATTTTTCATCTTAGTAACCGCTCTTCTAGAATTAGTGAGACGGACAGAAGGAGGGAGGCAGAAAGAGAGTAAGAAGAGAGGGGGAAGACAGAATCACACAGAGGGAGGGAGGAAGGAGAGAAGGGGGACACCTAATGTTCTTGCCTGCCGTATTCTAATGCGGCTGTGTTGGAAGATGCTTGTAACTGAGCTACTCTATGAAGAGGAACTTGTAGGGTTCACACAACATGACTCAGAGGCAACTTGCCACTCTTGCTGATAATCTGGATTCAGCATTTCATGTGTGCTTGGTGGCGCACAACAGAGCCAATTTCAGAAGCTCTGACAACACCCCAGCTTCTGTGGGTGCCAGGCATACACGTGGTTCACACACACACACACACACACACACACACACACACACACACACATGGTGACAAACACACACACACGAACAAATGAAAACAATGAAAGAAAGGATCCTGTGAGCTCACCAGACTGCATCAATTCAAGGACCGCCCTTGGAGCTTCCTTGACTTGGGGAAAGCATTTTTCCCTTATGTTCATGCTTTCCTAGCTCTGACCGCCTACAGGACAGAAGATCACCATTAGTGTTGCCTTCTCAGGCTTCATCACTTTTCTAAGTTTCCTAGTAGGCTAGATACAGGTAATTTGCTGAATGTGCTGTCTTGTGTGGTACCCAAATCTCACAACTAACTGGGAAACTATGTTGAACCTGTTGCCATAGAAACTTACCTCTAATCTGGAACCAAAACAACTAAATTGCTTACTCCTTCCTCTCTAGATTGCCATATTGGTGCCAATCCTCTTTCTGCATTAAGACTGGGATTTGTGTCTCATTCTATGGAGCATTGAACTGAAGACCATTTAACTGAAATTGATGGAAGAGAGCGCTTGGCTTCTCCTAGACCCTGGGTGCACGAAAAGTTCCTGCATAGCAGCAGCTTTCCCAAGAATCTCTTCTGAGAGATCTCTCAGAACCAACACTCTCACTGAGATGAATTTCACTTCTAAGCTGTTTCTTAGAAATGTTGCAAGGCAGTTTATTCTTTTAGAGTCAAGCATCATTTCTCAGTTGATAGTTGGTCAGAAAGAGTGGCATAGAGACCTCTTACAGCTCCTGGACACCTTCACAGCAGCCTAGCTTCACAGCTCTGTAGGCTTCGAGATGCTCAGAGAACCTTCTCGTCAAAGCAAGACTTGAGACAGAGTCCTCAACTTAGAGTCATGTCCTCTGCTCTGTTCGTTGCCTACTGTATCTCAAACTGAGGCTGCTAGTGGCTTTCCTGATTAGCCTGCAGTTCTCCACTGAGATCTTAAAATTATTGCAGTGCATTCAGTCATTGCTGTGCACCACAATTTTAATACCCCCTCCTCTGTTTCTTTCCCCTTGTTCATAGATTCTCGTGCCTTTTAGACAAGGAAAGCTCAATATTTAGTTCTATTCCTGTCTTATTACAAAATGAGATTTGGAAACAAGCCAGTTCCACCTTCAGATGTTCCTTGATTAAAGACAATATTTAACTTGAATTATTCTGTCTCTTAATATAATAACTGTCATTCTTTGGACCCAGAGCAGTTGTACTAGTTAATATAAAATGAGTTTCTGTGAAGTATCAATCATAAAATTTTTAAAAATGTATATATATATATTTACTAAGATAGCCCAACGATATTACATGTATTAAAATATACAGTTAGATTAAATTATTAAATCATTAAGTTATCTGGTTAAAGTTATAGCTCTCAGTAGCCCCCAAACCACTGCTGGTTCCTGCTATTTGTCATTGTTCATCTAGAACTAGATGTATCGACGCATTGCTGAAATGGTACAGACTTCCATTGCAGGGCAGAGAGAAATAAAACTGAGCCTAAGCTGATAGCTATCTCCTTGTTGTCTGTCTTTTAAGTGCTATGCAGGCCACCGGTGGACAAAATCGTTATCAATACTTTGATGGAGTAACCAATCACTCTCTGCCTGGATTTGGGTCCCCTCTGTAGGAGTAAATTTATTCCTAGTACTGGAAATCTGGTCAAATCATATGGTTGTTTAGGTTATAACTACTGAAGAAGAACCTACCACCACTGTTTTGAAGAAAAAAATATCATAGAAGCTGGGTTGGTGGCTCTGCCTGTAATCCCAGCATTGAGAAGACTGAGGAGGAACATTGCATTGAGTATAAGACCAGCCTGGGATATATAGTTTACACGGGCCTAGAACTCACCTTCTTACTTTGGAAGATACCTCCTGACTTACTACAAAGTGACTGTTAATTGTGTTTATTATCTCATTTAGATGTTCCTTTAAACGTTAGAGTTTTGTGTTCTTTTAATTTGCCAAATTAAATAATATAAAAATATATTTCATAGATTTCCAATGGTGAATATTGATGCATAGTATTTTTCAGTTAAAAATCTACATGTTGAACATTCAGAATTTCACACAGACAAATGTGTGCAAGCGTAAAGACATATTTCTCTTCAAGAGAGTTCCCTTTATCTACTACAGCAATTTTCAGGATATAAATTATGAAAGCATTAGTTTCTTTCTGAAACCATTTCATTTGCTGTCTTCTCAGCAAATTTCTGTAAATGAGCAAAACCATGTTTAGTGAAATGTAATGAAAGGATAAAATGAACTACTCTAAGTAGTCAGGAAATATTAGGGGAAATTGTAAATAAGTTAATGTAGGTGTAATAAAATGATAGCTAGCGTGTTTAAAGAAAACACTGCAATGTACTGACATTTTGAAAAATAAGCATGAAAAAAATAAAATGGACAGAGAAACAGATGTTTTTAGTCCAGAAAATGTGCTTGTCAGTAAGGGAAGGGAAGCAGGGTAAGTCCAAAGATGGACGCCTTCTTTCTCACCTCCTTTGTTAATGAAAGACAAATAAACTCTTAGTGGCACAGATGAAGAAGCATCAATGTGAAATTTCTTCAAATCATTATATGCAGTTATGCATATGACAAATTATCATATATAAGATCTGAGATAAATGAGTCATCCACATCTGGAATATCATCTTAATATAAACACAAGCATCCCATTTGGCATTTGCTGGCATAATATTTAATGTGAGTTACAATATCCAGGGATGGACTTAACTCTGGCAGAGAGAGGAAAAGAGAAAGGACAAACAGTGACACATGGAAGAGCTGGGATCAGATTAGCTGGGCTCTCAGGTCAAAAACCCTCGGCACCCAAGAAGCTGGTATGTTTGTCAAACACAACTGGACCAAGAGGTGGGGTTATTGCTTACTGCTGAATCGAGGAAGAAGGGCTCACACTACAGAGGTGAATCAAGGAGGTGAGACTAGCTAATCTCAGTAAGAAAATATCCTCCAGGTCTTAGATAGCTGAGGGAAGAAAGCTATGGTGACTGTTTTCTGCACATGCTATCAACGTTCTGTACGTGGACAAGAGGAAGGCTTTGACATCCTTCTGTGCTTCCCCTAGGAGTAACGCATCATCTTTTTCCCAGGGCCCTGAGCTCACCAGCAACAAGCATCCACTCAGACTTTCACACACTCGAGGCTTACTCCACCTCCCACAGTAAGTTTTGTAATGCTGGCAGATTATTAAAAAATATCCATGGAGACTATAATTAATACAATATTTGCAGTCAAGTATTTCCTTTGCAAAAATTATAGCTTTGTTATGATAAACATAAATGGAGAGAAAATAAAGGAAAAAATGTGTGTTTGTCTTTAAGGGAGAGAAATAGAAGGCACACTGCTGTGTAGGTCCTTGGGTAGCTTTGGAACTTGGAGATGCTTTGTAATATCTGATTTGTATTTGGTTTCTAGCATTTTACAAGTGCATTATAACTAGAAATGGAGCCAGAATCTTATTACCGGAGACGCTGCACAGTGAAATGTCAACACGGGGCACTTTACTTTTATTGCTTTAATGGATAGTTCATTTTGTGACAACATGGACTATTTGAATAGTATGACAATGACATTTGGGGGAAGTTTTTAAATTGATTTTATCCAGTAGATATTAATGTTGGGTTAAGACCTGATATAAAAAGACAATATATATGTCAGTGTCTGTCTTTATTTTACAGTGAAGGAGCTTGGGCCAAGAAGCCAACAAAGACCATAGAAATCTTTATAGTTAGCATTAGCGCCATGAAGTTTACCTCATGAGCATTTCCAGAATATTCTCTCTCTCTTTTATTTTGCTTTTCAAAACAGGGTTTCTCTGCATATTAATGGCTATCCCAGAACTCACTCTGTAGACCCTCAAACTCAAAGATCTGCCCCATCTGCCTGCTTCTGCCTCCAGAATGATGGGATCAAAGGTGTGCACCATCACAGCTAAAGCCTTCTTAGTTTGTTCATTATGTGTTCTTTTGAATGAAAAAGTTGGCAGCTACTGATCAAACACAGCTTAGATAGTAACAAGTGTGCTTAATGATTCCTTAATATAATCAGATGCATATATATATGTGTATATATATAAAACATGAATATATGTATTTAATGAAGTTGACAGAGTAATATAAATAAAGTCGCACTAAAGAGTAGAGAATCACTCTGGTTTTACTTACTCGTCGTTTGCTTTCTTGCTTTATTCTTCTGGGTATAATAAGCCCCGTATAGAAAGAAGTCTTCAGCTGTTCTTAATCCTGCACTGCTCACTGCCCTATTACTTAAAGTTATGAGATGGCACCTCCTGTTGTATACAAGGTTAGATAACTCCAGACCGTATTAAAGAGGTAAATAGAAGGAGGCAGACTTACACACGCATTTTTGTCGGTTTTTTTGTTTGTTTGTTTGTTTTTGTTTGTTCTGAGACAGGATCTCATGATGTAGGAGGCCTAGCTGGCCGCAGACTCTCCAGGTAGATCCGCCTGCGACTGCTTCTCAAACACTGGGCATAAAAGTTGACAGTAGCATAATCCCTGAAGGAAACAAGCTTTTGCGCTCTTTATACCACGTGAAACAAGCTGATTGCGTGATAACTGTTTAAATACACATACACTCCAATCAAAATGAAGTCAGCTTGCAGGACCGAGGACACACACCCAAGTCTGTAGCAATGCTAATGCCTCCTGCCTTCATCTATGTGCAAGGTCATTTATCCCTCCTCTGAGAATGTTAACATCAACATCGCAGAACACGTTTTCTTTCCTTCCTCCTCTCCAACACTGGGTTAGTGTGTTATTACTTTTCCTCTTTCATTCCTAATTTAAGAGCAAGAATGATCCTGTCTAACAAGAGTAATGTTCTTTGGTCCTTTCACGGCTGTTTCCTGTCTTTTATGAATTATAAGGTGATAGTGAGATGGGAATTGAGTTGTTGAATGAGAAAATCAGGTGAAATTGTATTGGGGTGCTTACAGATTACGACCCTTTATGAATAAGAGCAAAACTGTAACACATTGCTCCCAGTTTTTGACTTGAGTTTACTGAATAAAACAGTTTGAAGCAAACTGAAAATGTTTTTTTCTGTATATTTTTACATAAATAACTTTTGTGAAAATCTTTGAAAGTAGGAAGATAAAGGTTGAGTACAAAAGCTATCAGTTATAATCTGTTCAAGAAAGTTAAATGAATTCCATCACTATTGAGATCAATTAAAGCTGTGATAATAAAGCTGAATTGTAACCATGATAAATACTAAAGTACTCCATAAACAGTCATTAGCCAATTAAAATTAAATTAAATAAAATTGATCTGATTCAGAGAAAAAAAGAAACCGTTGTAGTAATATTTGTACATATTATAAACAAAACATGTTTTCCCCATCAAATGTAATAGGATATTAATATAATATAAAAATCACTTTCTTAATTTCTTACAAAAATAAAGATATACTTTGGAGGAAATTATTTTCCATTTACTATTATTACCATAAAATTATATTCCAGTGTTACTAGAGAATAAAATACTAATAATATAAAAATAGAATAAATGAAATTTTATATGCTTACATGGCTATGGTTTGTTTATTATTAGATGCTAGGAAATCCATATTTGGATTTTGTGCTTGCTATAAACTACCTTAATACTGAGCTATATATATGCTCACCTTAATTCCAAAAAATATTTAAGGATTATATGAACCCCTGCACAACAACCCAGCTATAAACCCTCTGATCTGCAATAGTGAGCTGACTGAAAGATATGATTGGGCAATTGTGGTACAAAGTTTGTGGAAGTAACCAACCAATATCTGATTTGGCTGAAGGCCAATTCCATGGAATGGAGCCCTTTCCGGACACTCCTTGAATAATCAAGAATACGAGGCTAGGTATACCAGGGACTAATGATAAAATCAAATAGTGTTATTCCATTAAAGGAACATAGCATTAAAATGACTTCCAGTGGCATTCTACTATATTCATAGATCACTATCTTGTTCAGCCATCACCAAAGAAGTTTCTTCCTGTAGCAAATAGAAACAAATCAAAAGACCCACAGCCAAACAATATGTCAAGAGTAAGAGACCTTGGAACACTCTGTCCTAAATGGGAGCTCTACATCAAATTCCTCCCCTCAGGACTCAGGGAATCCTGCAGAGCTGGAGACAGAAAGAGTATATGAAGCAGAGGAGAAGGAAGGAGGGCATCAAGAGAACAATTCCTTCTAAGCACAACACGATTGAAGGTCATGTGAACTCAGAGACAGAGTCAGTATGTGCAGGATCTGCATGGATCTGCATCACATTGGGTCCTAGAGGTAAAAGGAGAAAAGGAACAAGCCCTCACTCCTAACCTCCAATTGAAAACCACTTACAACTTAAAATTTAGTTGTTTTTTCCCCAAATGAAATCTCACTGAGAAAACCAATTACTCTTAAACATAGATTGCTTTCCTTTAAAAAACTTGTCTGATGATATAATTTTTAGTAAATGCACTTGATATAGGGAAGGATGTGGAAGATATCTGACACAAACTAGATGGGCAATCATATGGGTCCTACTGCTTTCTCAGTGTATCCTGTAACGGCTCTAGTGAGACTGTGCTAGATAGCAAAGAGCTACCTGACAGTACTGATGACTTGGTTTTACCTCACAGAACAATTACATGTCTAAACATATGAATATATATATACATTCTGTAAAAAATAATGTATATTCATACACATATTTTCTTAGATTCATATTCATATAAAATTATATTCAAATAAAATATACACAGAATTTTGTTTCCATTTAGCAACTATTTTTCATAATCATATATGTTAATAAGACACTTTGAACAAGCAGGCTCACTTTAAACTATATTAATCTTTATATAATTACTACTTAATAGTGTTATGCTAAAGTCACAAATACTAGAATATACCCTTAATTAACTTTTGTTTTAAATTTTAGGTATTTTAGTTAATTCTAGACAGTGATTCTTTGGACCTATAGACTTAGTAAATAACCAATAATAATGAATTTGGAAGTCGTAATTTCAACTCTGAGCGCTTGTACTTTAGAGCTGGAAAAAGCTTCAATATTGATTATTTAAAAGTCTTCTACACATCACTGAAAGACCTTACAAAAATGAAAAATTTCAGTGATTGTGAATCAGGTAAATCCCACATTTGTAGGGGATTAAGAGCTCGCTAACTCTATTTTTATTCTGATAAAAGAACTGAACATTTTCAAGCATTATTTTCTGCCCAGGAATCATTGTAAAGTCAAGAGTAGTAAACAATTTGATTGTGTGTTCAGGAATACTGTCAAGTGGCTTGACAGCTGTCCACACTGGGCTCTGATGGTGTCATCCAAGGCAGGGACCTTAGAATCAGCTTGTAGATGTTACGACCCTGCCGTAAGTGAGATGATGGGTTGTTTAGCTGTCTTCCTGCTCATCACTTTGCTATTTCTACTTTAAATCATAGCTAAGATTCACTTTTTAACATTTCATATGTTAATGAACTCTCTTTTTTCTGCAGTTTCTGAATCTTGTTGTAAAATTATGACATTATTTTCCTAATTGACTTACCTAGGCACTTTTGCCAAAAGTAAATTGATCATGTATAAGTGATTCCGATTCATTAACTTATACATATCTTATAACTTCCATAGTCACAGTCATAATGAGGTTTTAAATAAATTATTAAATTGAGAAGTATAAGGTTATGACCCACTAATATTTTTGCTATTATTTTTCCAAGATTCTCTGACATGGTTATGGTCTTTATAATTCCACATATGTTTGAGGATCTTCTCAAATTGTATAAGAAAACTGATTAGAAATTCAATTTGGATTTTATCGACTAGAATAATTTTGATAAACTTGACATTTTACATCAAATTTTCATTTTTATGGTCATTCCATATATTTCCTTTCATTTCCTTCTGTCACATCTATAAAGATTCTTTATAGTTTTCAGTGTGTGACATGCTTTATAGCTTTGTTTAGTCATTTTGATTTTTAAATGAAAACAAAGTTAAATGATGAAACTCTGTCTAGGTTTCTCTGCACAAGCCTTTGATAGAACTTTTGATGAAAATGAGTATGTATGGTGAAATTCATTCAATGTTTGAATAATAGCATAGGTGGTCATGAATTCAGTCTTCATTTAATGAACAAGTAATGTCTGCTAAATGCAGCTTCTATAAACAGAAGCACACATAGAACAGGAAAGATACATATTTATCAGTTGTTGAAATCCATAAGCTCACAGAAACTTGAGTCTGTATTTCTTTTCCCTAGGACCAGTATTTCTGTGTCTATTCATCTGTGTTCACTGTCACTTCATGGGAAACAGCTATCTTGACTATGAATAAGTTCCATATGATATCATTTAATAGGCATTAAAAATTTTTAACAAATATCTCATGGAGATTACACCAGAGCTCAGTATTTGCCTTGGTGACAAGAGACTAAAGAAAATACTGGCTATGGCTGCTTGATTCCTTGATTTATCGTTTAGCAAAGTTGAGACTCAAAAAAATCTTATTTTACAACATAATGATAATACAATTCACACATTTCAACAATATGGTGAATCTGAAAATTGATCATTGTTGATAATAGAAAAATAATTCTTCAGGATTTATATGGGAAAGTCTAGGTAATGGTGTTGGTAGTAATTATACAAATGGATTACATACCAACAACTCAGAATAATGGGTATTGATTTGTATACCAGGCTGCTTCTCCTTTAAGAATATTCTAAAAAAGAGGCAATAATATTTCAGAATTTGTAACTATAATTACTAGCCCCATACAAATGTAGTACAGAGCTTGTAACTAGCTTGAATAAAAACACGATTATTAAATTTTTATTTATTTATTTACATTTCAAAATTTAAAGTATTAGTTCATTTTTCTTAAGAAAATGAATCAGTCTATAAAGAAATACAGAAAAAACCCACTACAAACTGAGCAACAAATTGAAAAATATCTGCATTATCTGAGGCTCAACTGTTGGTGTATCTGAAGATTCTTTGTTAATTTCAGGAAATATGGAAAGACAATGAGAGGTGACTCAGCAGTTTAGAGTGATAATTGATCCTGGCATTACCTTAGTTCAGTTCCCTGCACCCACAAAGGCCTGTCTCTCCAGCACATGGGTACTTGACAGCCTCCTCTGGCTCCATCATCACTGTCCTCATGTGGCATACACATACATAGATACACACAGAAACATATAAATAAAAATTGAAATCATTCCCTTAATGATAAAGAAAAACACTGCCTGCAAAAAAAGATATTTTCTTAAAAAAAGATGCTTTAGCAAAAATTTAAATAAATATTTTCTTAAAAATTCTGTTATGTCAGCGTATGAAGGACAGTTATAGTAAACTATCAAATTGAGTTCCTTTCAAGCAAAAACATTAATATCTTTCTAATTCTAATGACTGAATGCTCTATGGAAGACAATTCATTGTCTTTTCATAGATTTGCAAACTAGTTTTCTTTTGAACCACTGTCATGTATGACTCAGGAATAAGAACCTAAATAACCGGAGACATAGTGTAAAAGCAACCAGAGACCTCCTCTCTCTTTCATTCTTTGATCCAAAAAGTGTGGTGCCCCTCTCTCATCCCCACCGTACTACTCCCTATGGCTATCTGTCTATATTCTAAAACCTCACAATTAATTCTGATCAGCTAGCAGTTAATTCCGCCCTCAGATTTAAAACAAATTTTACTGGCATTCCTAGGAGCACTGGAATGCAATCAAAATGTCACACAACAAATATAGTAAATACAAACCATCTTGAAACAAGTTAACAAAATGAGAACTGGAGAAGCACTGGAATGGGCAATGGAGGAGAGTAATGAAAATAAGCAAACAAATAATGAAAAGGGGAAGAGAAGATTGTTCAGTGGGTAGGGGCACTTGTGCACTGTCTGAGAAATTGAGCTCTATCCTCAATCCCACAATGTGGCAGGAGAGAACCAACTCTTAAGCACTGTCCTCTGACCTCAACACATGCACATTGTTTGACCCTTTAGTGTCTACACACCCCCATACATACACATGCATACATGCATTAAATAATAAAATTAAAGAATCAGGCTGATGTTATTAATTGGTGTGGAAAAACTAATGTCAGGGGAAAAAAGAGGTTGACCGAAGTATGACTATCATTAATATGCAGCAAATGTCAGATTACGAAAATGTGAGAAACTTTACTGTTAGGTCAACATGAAATGGGCGAGGGAGGGCTTTGCCGTGCTAATGGATGGAATCCCTAAAACAGTCGGAGTATTCACAGAAATAGAGCACACATATGACAAAATGAACATAACCACCAACTTAGAACTGAAGGTGAACTATCACCCAGAGTCATACTGAAGCATGCACATTCAATTCATTTTTCAGAGGTTAAAAGTACAAATGAATGTAACAAGGGATTGAGTAAAATAATGGATATACTCAGAGGTAGAGAAAAAGAGTAACATTTGTTCAAATTTCTCAGTAATTGAAACCGAATATGCTCCCTACCATTGGTGTAATGGTTAGCTTCAAAGTCGCTGCTAATGAAGGAAGCAGAGCCCTTGGAAAAATATATGTTCTGCTAATTGGGGGGGTTTATCCGTCAAAAATAGCAATTAGGTCTAATTGATTGGTTGTGTTGCTCAAGTCTTCTGCCTCCTCACTCTCTTTCTGTCTGTATGTTTATATTAGTGTTGACAGCTCCAAGTGAATCTGTTTCTTTCTGCTTTCAGTTCTGTGAATTTTTAATTGACATATGTTGGAGCCCTAGTTTTCGATGCCTACAAAGTGAGAATATTTCCTTTTTTCTTTTTTTAATAATTTATTAAAATATTAAAAATTTCTGCCTCCTCCCCTCCTCCCATTTTCCTCCCCTCCCCCCATTCCCCCTCCTGCTCCCTCTCCAGTCCAAAGAGCAGTCAGGGTTCCCTGCCCTGTGG
>LOJH01010560.1:0-13341 GCA_001685095.1 Ellobius talpinus
GAGAGGTTTGGGCATTACTACCCTAGCTTTTGGATAGTCATGGTAGGGCCTCTGCCCCTGTTCCAGACAGCTATAGTGAGGGAAACAGGGCATGTGTGGCCAGCCTTTTGGCTCCCTTAGGCTATAGTGGAGAAAGTAGAATTTTCTTGGGTTGTACATTAAATTCCAGGAATGTCCAACTTAGAGCTCCATGGGTTATAACACTACCACCACACCAACACACATACACAGACACACACACACGCACACACAATGCACACAGACACACACACGCACACACACATGCACACAGACACACACAGATACACTCATGCACACAGACACACACATAGGCACACAGACACAGACAGACACACACACATAGACACACACATACACATACACACATGTACACAGACACACACACGTACACACACACATGCAGAGTTTCTTATTTTTGTGACACTGCAACACAATGCTGTTTTCTATAAAATTCATGATTGAAAACTGCCCAGTTAAAAAAAAAAGTCTTGATGTTTTAGGTAGGTAGATTTCGTGATGGCTGCATTCACAGCTAGCCTGGGCTACATTCAGGTTGAACACACATGACAGAAAACACATCCCATGGTCATCTCCTCAGATTTGCCTGGCAAGCCTGGAAGCTCCTAGGGAACAGTCCCAACTGCAGCCCTAAGGCCAGAACAGAGCCTCGTGCCCAAATGTTGACTGATGAGAAGAATAACTGCGAACTGTCTGTAGCCCCATGCCTGGCATGCAATAGGTACTCAGTATGGGCCATTTTCTTCCTTGAACCTTCAAAACTGAGGCAAGTCCAGGTCCACAGGGGTTCCCAAGCCTGTGACTTTTCTAGAACACTGCCCATGGTCTAATCAGGGTAGATGGTAGCTGCAAACAGCATATGCTATGTAGATGGAGCATGTTGCAGTCCACCCGAGTTCTTAGGAGTGCCTACTGTGCGCTAGACCATGCAAGACCTGATGATATTACCATATGAACTGCTTAGGATACAAACGCCAGCACCCTACTATGTGGATGAGGAGTAGGGGGTCAGGGAAGTGAGCAGCTGGCCCAGGGTCAGTGCTGTGGAAGGGTGGGACTGAAATTCAAATCTAGGACCCTGGACTCCAGAGCTTACCCCCAATCCTGCCTGAAACAGCACAAAAGCATCAGCATGGGCATGGCTTGCACCAATCTCTCGAGCCTTGATATAGCCACATTGTTTCCAAGCTGGTCCCAGGGACAGCTTCTTCCCTTTCCAAAGACCCCAGTCCCTTGTATTCCTAAAGGTGGGGAGAGCAGCAGCATCATGGACCCCCAGGGGATATTTCAGAGCTGGCACAGGCCCTAGGCCTGTGAAACTAGTGGAGCTTGGCTGAAAGGAGGCCAAGGAGGCCCAGAACTGAGGTATGGTGTGGTATTCACTGACCTCCTCTAACTTCCTGTGAACCTTCACCTCTGCCTTCCCTGTCCACACCTAGAGGGACAACCACCACCCTGTACTGTTTCCATGGCTACTCTGCTCCCAGGGATGAGGAAGAGGGACGATAGTTTCCATGGCAACCCTGTCAACACCTCTGCTACACAAAGGGAGCTTCCCCTGTTAATGGGAAGCAGGCTGGATCCTGAGCATGGAGCCAGCACCAAGCGGAAGCTGAGGAAGCTGTTGATCTTGGCTAGGTCAAGGCCACACCCAAAGACATGTTGGAACCAAGAAAGAAGGTGGGTCAATTACAGAGGAAGGCCAGAGCTCCCCAAAGGGCTCAGGGAGGAATCACAAGGCAGTCACCTAGAAGGCAGTTGGGGGTGTCTCTTGAATTAGTACCATTCTATGTAGTGACCTACCCAGAGACCCCCACAGCTATACCCCTGAAGTGGCCTAGATCTGGATGTAGGGGAGAGGGGCAAGTCCTAGGGGCTGCTCCATTTTTCCAGCCACATTCGAGGTTGGGAGTCATCCTTCCAAGGGGCTGCCTGACTTTTACAGGGCAAGAGCTGACCCTCATGTGTCTCTCTTGTACATCTTGAGACCAGGAAGTCAATGAAGTGGCCAGTGGGGAGTAGTAGAGGGAAGCACAGAGCTGCCCATACCCACCTCTCAGAGTTGGAGACCATGCACATAGATCACTAAGGGATTGTCATCACGGGTTCCAGACTGTGCCACACATAGATGACTAAGGGACCGTCATCACGGGTTCCAGACTGTGCCACATATAGATGACTAAGGGACCATCATCACGGGTTCCAGACTGTGTCACACATAGATGACTAAGGGACCGTCATCACGGGTTCTAGACTGTGCCACACATAGATGACTAAGGGATCGTCGTCACGGGTTCCAGACTGTGCCACACATAGATCACTAAGGGACCGTCATCACGGGTTCCAGACTGTGCCACACATAGATCACTAAGGGACCGTCATCGTGGGTTCCAGACTGTGCCACACATAGATCACTAAGGGACCGTCATCACGTGTTCCAGACTGTGCCACACACATAGATCACTAAGGGACCGTCATCGTGGGTTCCAGACTGTGCCACACACATAGATCACTAAGGGACCGTCATCGTGGGTTCCAGACTGTGCCACCCATAGATCACTAAGGGATCGTCATCACAGCTTCCAGACTGTGCCTTTCTTGCTTTAGTTCTGCTCCAACCCCTCCACCCACCTGGCACTGGTCCTTTGATTACCATAGTTCTGTGTCCCCTGACTTGACCCCATAGACCCTGGAGAGGAATGGGGCTGGTGGTGGGGTGACACAGGGCTTTAAAGGGGTACCCAGGATGTAACCCAAGGCCTGTGTCCCTGTCTCTCATAAACCCAGGGCCCATCCTGGTCTACTGGCCTTGGAGCTGGCTCTGGGAAGATGGACTGTTCTCCTAGGCCCCTGCTCTATGGACGTCCTCCTATCAGTGTGTCCTAACAGGAACATACTGTGGACCCTGAATGTGGAGAGGACGACTCCTTTTGGCTTTCAGGGTTGCAGATAATTCAGGGACAACTCCTACCAAATTAATGTGACTTTCACCCTGACCAGCCAAATGGGCTGAACATGCACAGCATATGGTCCCTCAGGGATACATGATGCAGGGATGCATCACCGATGGTCCAGACACCAGTTCCTTTGGGCCATCTGGATGGCAAAGGGGGCCTGGATCCCAGGACTGATCTCCTCAGAGACATCAGGACGGGGGTCAGATTTTGTTTTTGGTGGTAGAAATAAAAAGGTGCTTGATCAGGTCTAGCAATTCCTAATCCAGCCAAATCCCTGGAATACCCTAAAGAAGCATGAACACATGTGCCCTCCAGGCCCTGTTCCAGGCTCAAGGATTGGCCCTGAATTTGAGAAAGAGCCTGGTGTTGGGGTATATTTGTTTACACTGTAAAGATGTGTCTTTGCCAAAGTACTTTCTGATTGGTTTAATGAAGAGCTAAATGACCAATAGTTAGGCAGGAGGTATGGGCAGGACTTCCAGGAAGAGAGAGAACTCTGGAAAGAAGGCAGAGTCACCAGCCAGACACAGAGCAGCATGGGCAGTATGGAAAGATGAGTTAAAAAGCCACACAACAGAACATACATTAAAATAAATGGGTTAATTTCAGTTCTAAGAGCTAGTTAAGGCCAAGTTTTCATAATTAATAATAACTCTCCATGTCATTATTTGTGAGCTGGCGGTCCAAAGAAAAATCCAACTACACCTGGAGCTGAAGTAGGCACATATCATGGAGACTCTCTGATCCAGAAACTCCAGGGAAGTCTGTGGTCCCAGGAGAGCTTATATCTCCTGACACAGTGCCCAGGGTTCCAGACTGGCGGGCCCAGGCCAGCTACACAGAGGTGGCCAAAACAGGGTAGGTGCTTAGTGAGCGAGTCAGGTGCTAAGCACAGAATTTTTATTAAACAATATGAAACTTTGGATTGGAAAGTTCCAGAATTCTGCTGCCTCTTAGGGTGGGAGGCAGAAGGACAGAATACCCAGGAACGGAGCCCAGTGCTTATGACTCTGGGCCCCACCTAGGATAGCAGAGACTCATGGAAGGCCGAGTACAGTGAACACAGGGTGGGTTCTGGATTCTCTCGCAGGCAAACTCTTGAGTTTGCTCACTCAATAGGTTTCCAAGAGTGCAGATACGGTGCTGGAATACAGAAGTAAGTCAAATAGACAAAGATGCCCGCCCTAAGGGAACTGATAGTTTACTGGAGAGAGACACGAAAGATAAAAACTTATATAAAGTATTTATAATGAGGTGATCTGGGAAGACCATACTGATATGGTGACACCAGAGCAGAAGTGAAGGAACAAGCCATGAGGATAACCAAAGCAAGTGCATTCCTGCAAGGGCAGTGCGAAAGCACCAAGACAGGATCATGAGTGGCAATGTCTGAGGGACAGCAGTGACGATGCCAGTGTGGCTGGAGCCGAGGGGACCAGAGAGGAAAGAGAAGGCAAATTCAGCAAGGACTCAGCAGTTGGATGACCCTGGGCCTGTAGGGCAGACTCCGAGAGAGATGGGAGGATGCTCGAGGACCTGAGGCAGCCTGTGGTTTGACCTGGCTTCTTTACAGATGTGCATCCAGATGTGTCCAGTAAGGAGCAGTTTCATCTCACACTATCCTATCTAGAAGTGAGGTCACATGTGGACTAAAGTGTCCTGTTCATGAAAGCGAAGGACAGGAGTGTAAGGACGTCCACAGAGAGCACAGAGGTGGTCCAGCGGGCAAACGTGCTTGCTATGCAAGCAGGAAGACCGAAGTTCGAATCTCCAGCACTTACATAAAAAGCCAGGTGCAGCTGGACAAGCTTGTAACCCCAGTGCTGTGGGAGGCAGAGACAGGAAGATCACTTGGGCTTGCTGGCCACCGGCCTAGCTCCAGATTCAGTGACAGACCCTATCTCAAAGGAATAAGATGGAGAGTGACACCTGATGCCACCTTATTTGGACCCTGCATCAGTGCATGGGTCCATGTAACAACCCTCCTGATTATGGGTCTATACCCTCACCACTAGTGCCCAAGAAATAGTATTACTGATTGTTGCTTTTTTATTATAAGACAGACCAGCTGCCCAGAGCTTTCAAGTGTGGTCGCTAGGAGCTACCAGGGCTTCCTGTAGGCCAAATGGCCTCTTTCCGGCCCTCAGGCTGCAACCATATTCAACAATGTCTGTATCTAACTAGCTCTTTCCTGAACTACTACTGACAGTTTGCTTATCCAGTGCCTTAGGGCACCCTGGTGACCTAATGTTGGCCCTCTGTACCAGTTCTCTTACATTCCAGGATCAGGGCCTCCATCCAGAAGACCCAGGCATGGTTCCAAAGGTACCCACAGAAGCATGGCTAGAAGACCAGCACCCCTAGACTCACCAGGCATTGAGAAGGGGGACAGGAAGACCGTCTCTACTGACTCTGGTTCTGGGGGTGGTGGCTGTGGTGGCGGCTGCTGCTCCTGGCCCTGCTGCGGGTCTTCAGGGTTCTCCCCAGGAACATTTCCATTCTCCATGTTCTCATGTTTCCCATTTTGCAGTGGCTTGCTATTAACACCATTGGCCGAATTGATCAACCTCTGTCGCTGTGGGACAGGAGGCAAGACAGACACCAAGCTGAGTGATGTAGAACCATGCATTGCCTTCTGTCTTGCAATTCCCCTTTTTAACAACAGCCACTGGTTGCCTCCCATCCTTGCTAAACCTTGCTGTAGTTGGTCCTTCCCACTTGACCCACTCTGGGTGTGTGCTAGTATGGAATCCAGCTTCAGTCAGCCCATCTCCAACAACCAATTCTCCAAACATCTTACTAGGTTTTCGGTCAATGGATTGTCCTTCTGAATCTCAGTTCATGTTTGATGAGTGTGTTCTCCAAAGCCAGCAGCTTCCGCCACACCCATCCCCACCCTTTGACATGGCTAATGACAAAAGCAGCTTTGGCGCTACCATAGCCTGGCTGGTTTTGTGTAGTCCATGGCTTCTTTGAACATAGGCATGAACAGAAGGCATATTGAATGAAATCAACAGGTTGAGTCAGTGGGTAGACTATTTGCTTAGCATGCATGAAGGCCTGGGTTTGAACCCCACACTTAATAAACCAGGCCTGGTGGCAAATGCCTGGAACCTCAGCACTTGAAGACTAGAGGCAGGAGGGCAGTATGATCATAATCAGGGATTATGCTTGGCTACCTCATGTAGTTTGAGAACAATTTGGGCTATAAGAAACCCCAAGGCCTCACATTCTCTGAGCCCTTCACCTGTTCCCTTATGGGTCAGCCCCATGGGTCATGGGCATTCCACAGTAACATTCAAATCCTTCCCTACCAACTCAACAGGATACTCAGGGACGGAGATGTGGTTCTCGACAAACTTCCATAATGGGGTGCCCAGCATCCATCCTGGTGGTCTCATGGAGGGGGGCATTGCCACTCATAGCAAAGGCTCACCCTTGCTCTAAAGATTGCTGAGCTGTCTTCACATAGGCTCGAGACAAAGACTCCTAAGCCAGGAAAAAGTATGGTGCATGTGCATGCGTGCGAGTGTGTGTGTGCGCGTGCGTGCATGTTGGGAGGTGGATACATGTGTGTATGTGTTGAGATGAGGGGTACTTCTCAACTTTTTTCTACAAACAGTCCTTAACACAGTCCACCAAAAAGAGCAAAGGGGCCTTTGTCTGATAGCCAGGCCTAAACACTCAGTATTTGGTTAGTTAGATGAAAATCCGTCCATGAAATCCCAAATAAACAAAAACAAATATAAAAAGACCTATTTTTGCAGAGACAGAATATAAAGGCAGGGCCATCATTCCTTGGTAGGATGAAGGTGAAGACTGTAGAGGGTTACAGCTCCGGCTTCAGAGTCTACAGAGGATTATACCTTATCCCACACACATGTGCATTATTACAAATGAAAATTAAAGACAATCTTTAAAATCACCCAGGAAATGAGGCCACTATCATATATATATGCATACACGTATGTGCGAATGACTGTGTATGTGTGCGTGCAGGCATGTGTGTGTTTACAAGAGCATGGTTATGTGCACATACAAATGCAGGCGCATATATGCAAGCACAAACGTGCAGGTGTGCATGCAATGGATGACCACTCATGTGGAGGACAATGGGTTAACCTTAAGAGCTGTCTGCCATTTCTATTTGAAATGGAACCTCAGTGTTGGGATTGCAAGTACACGCCAACAGGCCTGGCTTTTAAAATGCAAGTTCTGAGGATTGAACTTGGGTCCCTATGGTTTCGAGACAAGTACCTTAAGTACCTTACTGACTGAGCTACTTCCTCAAAGTGTCTCAAGAAATAAGCCTGGATATTTTGTGGGTTTCATTCTCCTCTGTTCCATCCTATGACGACTGTCTTTAAAGTCACTGCTTAGGCCCCAGGCGCAAGCCTCCAATGCATGTGGATAAAATGTCGAAAGCTGGAAGCACCCTGTCCAGGAACCTCAGACGGGAACTGAGACCAAGGAGACAGAGATCTAGTGGTGGCTGTGAGATTAGGACTCACTTCTTTTCTCCGGAGCGCAGATTCTGTGGTTCTCAGGCTACCTTACAGAGCAGGGCAACCCCAGCAGTGAAAACACTTGTGGTACCAACTACTTGTATTTACCAGCTCATCAAAACCTGCCACTCTGGCCTGGTGTGGTGCACATAGCTGTAAGCCCAGTGCAAGGAAGTTGAGGTAGGAGGATCTTGAGTTCTAGGTCAGCCTGGACTGCACCAGGAAGTCAAGACCAGCCTGGCTTTCTCAAACAAATAACTTCAAACCTATGTGATAAAAGATGCTATAAAGTCCTTGCCCCCAATCTTCTGGAGTTATTTACCACACTCCCCACAGCACCCTGTGGGTAGGAGTCTCATGCTTCTGACAAATGGGCAGGATTCTATAAAAGGTCCCTGAAATGAATTTCACAAATATAGACCAGAATGACTTAAAGTCCAGAAAGGTATTCCCCTTGCTTTCTACCCATATGACACATTGAACCATAAATCAAAGCATAAGTGTCCCAAAGAGACAAACTTTAGTCTCTGGAGAATAATGCTTTTGCAGGCACCGTGTGCTAAGTTTCACCATCTTGGTCCTCTGGCCACTGCGTGATTCAGAGAATAAAGCCAGCAAGATCTAGAATGCACTTTGAAAGCAAGGCCTGGAAACAGGCTAAGCTGCTGGGTAACATACCATGTTATCTTTGCGTCTGGTTGAATGCTAGCCAAGTTCTGACTACTGTTTGCAAAAGAGGAGACACTAGAATGCCAGGTGTGAAGGACAAATCCTCAGAGGCCACCTTCATTCACCAGTTTGGTGGTTTGAAGGCAAATGCCCATCACAGACTCATGTGTTTGAATGCTTGGTCCCCAGCTAGTGGAACTGCTTGGGAAGAATTAAGTGGTATGGCTTTGTGGCAGGAGGTGTGTCACTGGGGGTGGGCTTTGGCCTCAAGAATGTAGAAGTATTAAAGAAATGTGTTGGGTGGGGGGGACTTTGGAGCTGGTCCCCCCCACAAGTTGTTTAATCCCCTGTTGATTTAGGAAGAAATCTGCCTCTGGGAGTTCCTTCCCCCTTGTGCTGTGACTTGTGCCCCATGGCAAAAAGATAAAAATGGTTGTTTAAAAAGCCCACACCAGACCCAGTCTGCATCTGTCTGTCTGTCTGTCTCCCTCCTTCTGTCTTGTACCCTCCCTATCCCTCCCTACAACTTGTGGATCGGATGCGAGCTCTCAGCTCCTTCTCTAGCATCATGCCTGCTTGCCTTCTGCCACGCTCCCTGCCAGGATGATGGATTAATCTTCTGAAACTGTAAGCGAGCTCCCTATTAAAGGCTTCCTTTTATAAATTGCCTTGGTCATGGTGAACGGCAACAGAACACTAAGACAACTGGTGATTCTTCGAGGGTCATAATCCACAGAGAATGGGAGTGTGTTCAAGCTTGGTTCTCTAATTAACACTGAAGAAACCACCCATACTGCAGGTTCCCCTTTCTCTAATTAGCTCAGCTCTATCAACTGACAAATAGGGAAATAGCTTAGGCGTGGGGTTCCTCCACCTTCTGCTTAAGCTTCCATGACAAGTCTCTGCAGCCCCCCCCATCCTTCCTTCCTCCCATGCCTGAAACTCCAGGAAGAGTCCTAAGGGGATAGAGCCTGCGGAACTGCCAGACCCACCCAAGGCTATTCTCGTTCTGCTAGCCAGTGTACCCAGCCTTTCTGACATGCAACATGGTTTTGTCATCTGCAAAGTTCATGCTTGAGAGCCATGTAATTGAGTTAAAAAAATCGTGTTTTAAGCAAGGTTACAACTTTGTGTTGGGTGGTGTTCATAGCTACTCTTCACCACATGCAGTCTGAGGGTTACAGGTTGTACCCACGTGCTGAGTTAACTTACCTCATTAATTATGATCCTGCTGGCCATCCGTAGTCGGGTCCTGGGCCCAAACTTGTTGGTGATCATGATGCGCAGGCCGGCCTCTGGGAAGGTGAACTTGGGAGGGCTAGAGCTCAGAATCTCATCCACCATCACCACTGGGGTCTTACTGTAGGGAGGTTTCTCCTTCACTGTAGACCACAGCTCATGATCAGTGTTGACTCCTTGGAGGACAGTGCCCTAGTGATAAGGACTAACTTCCCTCATGACCAACATCTTGGGACAATGCTTGGTAGCTGGCAGCTACTCTGAGATCAGAGACCTAGCTTCAGCATCTCTCTTCAAAGTGTGGCTTACTTCTGACATACTCATGACTCAGCAAGTTAGACAGATTCATCAGGTGCCCTGCTACCTATGTGCTACATCTGGCTTCTCCATGGTTGGTGTCTGGTTCTTCCAGATCTCTCTCTTCTGAGGGGTAGGGGTTCAGTCTTGGCTAGCTGCAAGGGTCTTTCAGTGTCTTGCCTAGGACTCACTGGGACAACCTCCCTATGCCATAGACAGGTCCTTTCTTACATCTGTCACTCATGACCAAGACAGGCCCACTACCACCACCTTGATTTTCAGACACTCGGATAAAACTTTCCAAGTCAATAAGGGTCTTTAGGAGTGGAAATGCTGGGAAGCAGAGGACAGTATCACTTTATCTTTTCCTAGGGGCCTTTGCTCTGTCTTGAAGTGGGCCATCTTCATTGCTATTGGGGTGGCTGCTTTCAATTTTGTTTCCCAGAAGGCAAGCTGGGCGGTCAAAGATTAGGCTCCATGCCCTAGACCAGACATTAGGGGTCCTAGAGGGAGTCTGTTTATCTGAGGATATGCTGCCGTCTGGGCTCAGTGTCTTAGATGAACCCTGACATCCTCAATGTGGTTGGCTCCCCTTTCCAACTCTTTCTTTTCCCTTGGGGGACTGTACATAATCCCAGTCCTGTGCCTGTGTCCACAGGCGCTCGGCATGGCATTCCAAGCGCCAGGGAAAGTAATCAAACCACTCACAAACACAGCACCCTTGAAGCAAGTAGCACGTCCCCTTGAAGGGGCTAACAAGAGGTATGGTGTTCCTCTGCACCCGTTATCAGATCCTGTGGTGTCCCGCATGAAGAGTTGAGTGACTAAGGAGCAGGTCCAGAGGGCAAACTCATGCAGAAGTTAATGGTATAAAAACGCACAAAATGCACAGCAAACAGCTTCCCCCCTCCCCCGGGCAAACACACTCACAGACACTACACCCCACGCAGGCAGCAAGGCTCAGCAGACAGGAGGCAGGTGGATTAGAAACAGCCAGAGGCCCATGCGCCTATCCAAAATGGACACCAACCTTCACAGAGGTGGACAGTGTGGGGCTTGGCTCATGGATTTTGTTTATTGCTTAAAAGCGTGTGTTATGCCAGGAGGAGAGGAGATTACTTACAATTTAGAAGAAGAGTTAAGGACACAGAGGCTGGCACAGATGGCCACAGGTGGGTTAGTGTGCGGCGGCAGAATCTGGGGGCAGAGCTCTTGCTGGTAGGGATGCCGGGGGGTTGCATGGAGGGTGTTAGTAGCAGGCTCCTTCCACAGGGAGCCTTGATGCTCTGGGCTGCCAGAGGAAGGGGCCCCCAGCAAACCCCTGTAGTAGGTACTAAACTCCATTCTGTAGAACCAGCTTCATTACATGGACAGGACTTGCTCTCAAAAGCTTGTGCAGCCTGTGAGGTAGGAGCCATGACACCTGGCTCTCTTGCCCAAATCATGTCCAAGCTAAGAGTGGTAGGCCAGAGGGTACTCAACTACAAGATGCTTTCCTGGCAATTCCATCCAAGAACTGGTATTGCCCTTCCTGTTTCATTCTAAACTTAGGTTGTGTCTAACTAACATTAGGGTAGCTTGGAAGGTCCCCTGGGGAGCTCTCTGAGCTAGATAAACTTCATCCAATATGGCACCTGGTGGCCAGGTAGAATTGGCTGCAAGGCTGTGAACAAGGCCACAAGAGAAGCAGTCAGAAGACTGAAACATTGAGCTGAGCTACATGGTGTCTAAGAATATTTAAGTACAACAGAGTTTCTCCCTGCTCCTACAAATAAGCTAAGCTTTAAGCTTTAGACTTTATATGAGAAATCCAGGGTTGTGGAAAGCAGTTTATTTCCTATTTATTCTTCTAGAGGCTTATGTGTGCTAAGCAAGCACCCTTCCATTGAGCTACAAGCTCAGCCCAAGGGACTCCTCGAAACGTCAGGAGGCGATTCAGACACCCTTTTTGGTACCATGACTAGAGAGAGCCACCTGCCAGGAGGCTGAGGATTGGGAAAAGGAAGTGATGTTGTCTCCTGCCATGGCAACGTTGTTAGACAACCAAAGCGGGACTTCCTGGTCATCTCAGTCCTGGGGTGTCACTGGGAGCTCTTCCTCCCTCTCTACCCATGGGAAATTAAGCTGTAACAACTTGTCAATGGCTCCAGGGAGTGTCTTCTGGGGACAGTAAAGACTGGATGCAGTTCCTGAGTCCACACATCTAGGTAGGTTCTCCAAACCCAGAAGTCAGAGCCTGTGCTTCATTATCCAACCTTTTGGGACTCTTTCCTCCCGTGGCCTTTGCTATAAACACATCTGTTTAATAAGGGGTAAGAGACTCGCATCTCCCTCAGTTCCAGTGCCTAGGCCAACTCAGTGACCAGTCTTCCAACTTTCTAGAAGTTACCCTGGATGTAGAGATGGTGGTAATAAACCCATGAAGCCCTACTGTCTCTGGGTACAAAAATGATGGAGAGTCACCACAGGGCTCCAGAAAAGGGCCATGATTGTGGGCAGCAGGCTTGGGGATCCTGAACTTTCTGGTAAAGTTAGAGCTGAGGATCTCACACACAGTGGCTCCCACAGGGCACTGGAGTTGGGCATCCACTGCCAGCCTCAGGACAGGAGGCAGCATTTGGACAATGCCATCAGGAAGTGGGCACATCCTGATTCTTCACTCAGATCTTTCTTCTTTGCCACCCAGGTTTAAAGGACCTTCTGGTCTTACTTATATGCTGAGCAGGGCAGCCTCTCTCCTGCCAGACTTTGGGACCTGCAATGGGTACCCCAGAGTCTCTTTGACTATGGGAGGCTAAATCCCAAACCATGGCCAGTGCTGGAGCTTCCCCCTCAGTGGACGGTGTCCTACAACTTGCTCTCAGTGACACCTGCTGGGACTTTATGATACATGTATAACGCCTTCATCTCCAGCCTTCCTTGGGGCTATCCCTCATGCAGGTGTCTCCAGGGCCTAGAGGGGGTTCCCCTGAATTGAAACCCCTCTCCTGTCTCAATGGGTTTCTTCTTCCTAATAGAAAGATGTGTCACTCAGTAGAGCACCTGTGACAAGCACCTTCCTCTTGGGAAAATCCAAGACATGACAGGAGACTTATGCAAAATACATCTGAGAAGAAACTTCTGCTTGATCTGCCCAGGACAGAGGCTGCAGAGGGCCAAGGAACGTAGGTTCCTTAGCTACCACCATAGATAAGGAGAACCTCTGAGACCACCCACTCCTGATACGACAAGCAAGCTAAAGACCCCTATGAAACACTGAGACTTGCCTGGGGCATGGAAGAAAAGAGGTAGAGGACACCTGGGGTGGACCAAGGATGCCACACAGCCCTGGACTTCCTTTTCCTTACACAAGTACCATTTAGGCTTTAATGCTGGTCTGGAAGGGACAGCTGTCCCATGGCAGGGGTGTCACCTGACAACTGGCTGGATTATTAAGAATTGAAGATATTCCCAAAAAAGTAGCTCTCAGAGCAAGACAATTCAAAGACTGTGACCAAGAAGATAGGGCCTGGCTCCAAAGGCCACTGGTTCCTAGAGGAACTAAGGCAATGAAGCTATTTTCTTTCTTTTTTTTAAAAAAATGATTTTTATTGAGCTATACATTTTTCTCTGCTCCCCTCCCTGCCTCTCCCCTC
>LOJH01010560.1:13373-27311 GCA_001685095.1 Ellobius talpinus
CAGGAGATCTTGTCTTTTTCTACTTCCCATGTAGATTAGATCCATGCATGTCTCCCTTAGAGTCCTCATTGTTGTCTAGGTTCAATGAAGCTATTTTCAGCAATGGGCCTCCAAGCAGGCCTCTGGAATGGACTGGGCTGCTGTGAAGCTCCAAGGCTGTCCCTTTAGGCAAGTGTTCACAAGCCTAGGAGATGACACTGTCCAGGATGGATTTCCCAGGGACATGGCCTGGCACTTGAGATGCACAGGGAGGCCCAGGTTCTACCACTTAAGCTTCCTATTCTAGGCTTTTCTCTTGGGCAACAACATTGCATGTCTAAAGTCAATCAGACTTCCCACCTGCCTCTGTAAGTATGGGAAAATTTCTATGATTTAATTCATGTATTTTTTTTAAATGGGATTTCCCCCTTTTATCCTTTCTCATTTAAGTGAACTGTCGATCTGAGTAACATCTCAACATGGGTCTTCTTTCCTCATTTGGGGTGTGGACTAAAGGTTTATGGTGACAGTGTGTGTGCGCGCGCCTGTGTGTGTCTGCAGAGTGGCTTCCATAAGGGTCCACAGCTCCTGTCTGCTCAGCCTTACCTTGCCCCAGCAATGGCACAGAAGGGTCGTCATAGCTACCATCATAGAGGTCATTACCATCTTCCAGCTCGCTGCTGACTGGGTTACCATTTGCAATGCTCTTTTGTTTGGTTGTGAAAAATGTCTGCATCTTCATATTGTACCTGTGAGTCAGGTAAGGCAGGAGGTCAGAGCAGTGGAGGGGGTCTCACCCTACCAGATGCATGGGGCACCAGGCATACAGTCACAGGTTGCTGGGCATAGATGGTAACCAGGAAGGCTGTCTAGCTGCGCTGAAGAGGTTTCTAGCAGGAACATTGGGAGCATGTGCAGTCTGGAGGCACCTGCTTCTACTGGGCTATAGTGCCCTCCTTGGGGTGTCAGAGGCCTTACAGCCAAGGCATTTAATGTTTCTTAGAGCTTATCCTAATAAAAGCAATTCAGCCCAATCGACAGGACAGGCTCGAAGATGGCATCACCACCACACCTTTTCCCTCCCCAGAAAGCAACTGTTGCTCAAGTGGGCTGCTTGGTGACCATCTACCTCCCATGTCACTCAAGGCCCAGTACAGCCATCCTCTGAGAGGAGAGAGTGGCTCTTCATCTCTCAGCCTCTCAGCTGCTGGCTGTTCACTAAAAAGCTGTCGATGGCAGTCACTAAAGAATTCTCGGGCTGCTAGACACTAAAATTTTCCCATTTTAGAAAATATGTTTTTGTGAGATATTTATACCATATGATGTTTTATATAAAGGTGAGGACTCTCATAACACCCATGGTGTTCTCTTTTTAATTACTTGAGAGAAGAGAAACCTGCATGCAGCTAGGTTCATGAATATTCATAAATAGTTATTTTTGGATATATTTACCCATATGCACACATATATGTACATAAATACATATGTATTATACACACATACATATATGTAATTTATCACTATAGCTATTTCCTATGTTCTAAGAACTTTGGTGATGTCGATTATACTTATTATTATCATCATCATTAATAATTCCCCGCTTTTTTTATCATCCCAACAGCAAGCCTGTACCTGCTAATCAGTCCCCATCACTCCAGCCTCTCACTAACCTCTAATCTATATGACATGGACTTGACCCTTCGGGATACCTTGTGAACACTGAATTATATATAACATTGGCCTTTTGGGAATGGCTGCTTCTATTTGGTGAGCTTTAAAAGGTTCATTCATACTAAAGCACGTGCCAGAACTTCATCTTTGTGGCTGTCTAGTCTTCCTCATGGTTTTAAGGTGATTTGGATTCTGGCAGCTTCCCAAGTGGCTCAAGGTTTTCCAACCCAGAATACACCCCCAGAATTAGGAGTGGGGCTCTGTTGCCAGGAAAAACAGTGGCCTTGACAATTGGCATTTGATAAAGCCTGGGACAGAGGTTAAATTGATGAGCCTTGAGGATGGTATTATTGCTAGACTTATTGAAACAGCAAAAGAGTGGTTATACCCGGGGCAGAGGAGTTGCCCAGAGCAGGGAGGGACACAGGTGTTTTCTGGGGAATCATTTTTGGAAAGCATATCTCTCTGCCCTACATCAGCCACACAGCATCGTCCCCTAACCTGGGAAAGAACGACACCAGTGTCTGAGCCAGTTTCCCACTGTGGATGCCCTGACAATGTCCACTAGAGAATGAAGGTTGCCCCAAAGAAACTGAGAGGTGGGACTGAGGGTATTCCCTGTTCTGAGCAAGGACATAAGTGGGATATGGAGGCAAGGGTACCTCCAGGTCTCAAGGAAAGGGAGAGGCCACTTACTTCATGATAAGAATGTAAAACACGTACAAGATGATGAGCACCAGGCCTTCCCACCTTGGAGAGATAAAGGAGAGTGTGGTTAGAGCGCAGGAGGCCATGGTACCCACAGGCTGGGGCTGCATGGTTATGGTTAGTGGCAAGGTGGGATAGCCTTGGTTTTCTGTCCCAGGAATTCAGGTGGGACACCCCAGAATAGGGTTGTTTATCATTGAGAGTCCTCTTGGTAACTGAGAGAAGGCTGGGTTTGGGTCTTCTCAATCATAGCAGTCTACATGAATTAGGAGAGCCCCACCCCCCAGCTGTCACCCCCAGATGCCAAATCCCATGGCCTTAAGCCTTAAGAGAACCTAGGCCCACTCTAGAGTCTTGTCAGGGACCAGAGAGGCTACGGGAACAGGGAGACACAATCCCTGGGAAAGGGACATGGTGGGGGCACAGAAGCCTTTTGAGCCATTCACCAGCTACAGTGTGGTACTGTCTTTCTAGAGCATTCTCCTACTGCTGTCTTGTAGATATAACCCAACCCCACAAACTATTGTGAGGAGAGTGTGGTTGCATTGGGATCGCAAACTTGAGAAGCCACACGGTTTTTGCTTCTCTGACTATGTGCTGAAGCCTTTGCATACTGGGCTTGGCCAGTCGTTTTGAGAGCTCATTCCTTGCTAACATGCAATTCATGAACCAGAAATGGACCTACAGATCATCTCAGTACAACCCATCCCAACCCATCCACAGCTGAAGACATGAGACCAGGTGTGGCCTTTAGCTAGGGCTCTCTGGGTGCTGGGCATGACGTCACTCTTGTCAAGCAATTGCTGTTCTCAGTGGTCATCTGAGTGTTCTCAGAAGTTGCTACCTGAAGGATGCAGATTCTGAATGATGCCAATGACCAGGAAATTGTGTGGCATATAAACTGAGATGCCAACATACACCAGGGAGTAGGGTAGAAGAATCAACATATTCCTTAGAAGTTTGTACTTCATGAATCTCAATTTAAGAAAGTCAATTCCAAAAATAAGAAAATGAAAAAGAAAGTTAACTCCTGTTTAGTATCATAAGTATTTTCTTCTAAAAATTATTTTTAAAAATGTGCTTGTTTTGATGTGTCTTCATAAGCTATATGTGTCTGGACATGTGCATACGTACATATGAGTGCACATTTAATATGCATGTGGTATGTGGAGTCCAGAGGTCAATTCTGGGGAGCTTCTCCCAGTCATTCTCCACCTTGTTGTTTGAGACAGGGTCTCTTACTGCAACTGGAGTGCACTGATTTGGGCAGACAGGATGGCAGAGCGACCCTGGGGATTCTCCTGCCTCTGCCCACAGTGCTGGAATTAGGATGTATGTCCCTACAACTGGCTTTTTATGTGGATGCTGGCGATCTGAATTCAGGCCCTCACTGCTTTTGAGGCAGGCATTTGCCAGCTTCTTGATTTTTGTAGTAAGACCTCTATGTTCCCTGAGTTTGATTCCTCTACCAGTCACAAGGGAGGGGTCTGCATGACAAGCCTTTGTCTCGGTGGCATCTGGGACCCTGTCCCTCCCTCACTGCCTTGCCAGGGCACCTCTGCGACCTCTTCCTCCCAGAAACAAACCCATGACCAAATCCTTTCTCCCTCTTGCTTATCTTTGTGTGAAGTAGGGTTGCCCTCATTAGTTTAGTTTTATGTGTATCTTGATAGCAGCCGGGCAGGAACCTTAGGGGAAACGATTCTGTCGCTCTAATAGGACAAAGACAAGGCTGGTAGGAATGACAGCCCCATCACTTTCATAAGTCCCCAAATCTATGCTTGCAAAACTAAATCTGAAAATGATTTGGCAACCCAGCATACATAGATACCGGCAGTTAGCGACAACAAGAAAATGGTTAAAAACTTACCACACTATTTCCTCGTCGTATATGAACTGGAAGAGCGAAAGAAACAAAGGGATACACTGATTACAAGGGAAGCAGAATGCAGGCCTGGATCTAACACACACTGGCCTTCGATCTCTGTATTTCCTAGTTGCTCCACCATGGAAGGTGACCTTCCCTTAGTGGGAACCTATGGCAGCTCTGAGATGGTCGTAGTGGGAACCTACTGTAACTCCGAGATGCTCACTGGCTCAGTGTGGTAATCCCAAGTGAGGTGGCCTATATTTTATTACAGCCTAGGTAGTCGCTGGGGTAGACCTGACAGGAGCGTCCCCTGCTATGAGAATAAAGTAGCTAAAATTGAAGAGAATTCAGGGCAGACAGCTATACTGTGATGTATCTATGCCTACATGTATATCACACATGTGTGTGGCCTAGGGGCTAGTTTTCTTAAAAACAAAGAGTAACCCCTTTTGGAATTCCAAGGTCCAGTGGTCTAAACGAAGGCAGGGTGGAGGGTATAGCTGGTAGAAGGACAATGATATAATTCAACACATAGGCTAATCTTAAGTGCCAACTTGCCTGGCTTCAGGGGTACCCAGGTACTTTGCAGAGATGCTGGTGTGTCTGTGAGGGTGTTCGTGGAAGGGACTGGCATTAGAATCGGTGGACTGAGAAGGAAGGAGCTAGCCTTCCTCACTATGGGTGGACACCACCAAATTAGCTGAGGACTCAGAGGAAAACAGCCAGAGGATGGTAAATATGACCCCATTCCTTCTCCTTCCACGTTCAGCCTTTTAACTCTATAGCTTATGCCAGTGCTGCCATGGTTTCTCAAGCCTTCAGCCCAGGACTGGGCTATGTTACTGAGCTCCCTGGGTCTCTAGCTTGTAGGTGGCATGATCTAAGATCACTTGAGCTCATTCCCCAAAGCATTTCCATCCATCCATTCATCTGCCCTTCCATCCATCAGTCCATCTACCCATCTCTCAGTCTATCCATTCACATCTGCCTATCACTTCATCTACCAGCCTCCTATTGGTTCTTTTTCTCTGTTCATCCCACATAACATGCCTCCCACCGAGCATCTCTGGGACAAGACACACATGAAGGATGCTCTGTGGCCAAGGGAAGGAGTGGACTCTACAGCTCAGTGTAGGAAGAGGTGGCAGGGATGCTCCCAACAACCTGACCATGGAAACAAAAGGGTCCCTATATATGGTACCAGAAGAGGCTAGGGGCTATTGTCTGGACTTGGGTCTACCATCTGTGGCAGTGGGCAGCTCACACAGGCCCTGCCTTAGGAAGTCACTTCAAGCTTCCTAGCCAGACATCATTGGGAGCCTTTTGGACCCATGACTCTGAGGAAGGCCACACAACAGAGGGAGAGTCTGAGATGCTTTTACAGAGACATTTTTAGCTTATAGAGCCCAAAGGAGGGCTACTGGCATTTACAGGCAATGACAGCAAGAATGTGAGGAGGACAAGAGACAGAGACAGTTCTACACTGTGAAGTTTTCTTCACACTTGGGATGAGAAACATATAATAGATAAAATATATAGTAAACATGTTACAACAAATATTCAGGCAGTAGAAAAAACAGTGACCTTGACTTTATTGTACAAACCCAAGTGTTTAAAGTGAATACTTAATTCACAACCAGAAATTTGTTCTTATGAAGAGTGAAGAATGTTCCTTGGCCATTTTAGAGTTTTCTGAGGAATAATTCATTATCTGGGGAGAGGAGAGAGGGGCACCACCCCTGGGGCCAAGCCCCAAACACTGGTACCAGCCTGCCTTTGTAGTGGAGGGCTGGCAGTTTCTGGACCAGCAACAGATGACATCATTGGATATTCCAGTGACTTTCTGCCAAAATGATTATCAAAAGAACGTCAGTCTCTTATGAGTTATTTTTATTGCCCATTTATGGTATGTTCTGGGTGCTGTGGATTTATTTTTTTTTGAAATTTCACATAGGTATCTTGTTTCCCCTAACCATGTCATTTTCTGAGTGTGGTGGGCAGTTTCTGAGCTGGCCTCAGTTGTCCCACTGTTATTTCTAAGGTAGAAGGCACAGCCTTTTTGTAACCTGACCTCCTCACCTTTGCTGTGAGGGCACAGCTACCCTGTGGGATGGCCTGCTAGGCCTTGGTGTCAGCTGACAGCCACTAGAGTGTTCCTGAAGAGAAGGCTCACCTGACTGTGTGTCCTGAGACCCTTCTCTTCTTAGCTCAGTCACCCCCAGATTTCTCACTTGCGGGGTCAATGTTCACTGTCTTAAGCTGGTTGGTCTGGGGAACTTTTTTTTTTTCTGGACAGCATCTCACTATATAATAGCCAAGACTGGCCTGGGACTCACATTCCTCTTGCTGTAGCTTCCCAGGTGCCATACCTCTGGCCCTTGACTGCAGGTGCACCCTACCCACGCCCAGCTTTGGAGGAATTTTGTTATAAAGCAGTAGATAATGAATATAAAAGTAACCATACTCTTGGGTCTGGACAGATAGAAAAGGTCACACATTTCCTTGAAATCCAGCATGTCACAGGCATCTGTCCTCATGCAGCACTGCAGAGACCAACATTGCCCCTCTATGGATGGCACACACTTGATAGTGTGCTTCACTGTACGGCCACAATGTCAACCCAGCTCTTGGGGCCTGGGGGGCACATTCCACACTAACAGACCCCAGGGGTCCTCTTTTGGCTCCTCTGCCTTTTCACCCCTTCTCTTGTCCCGGGCTCCCAGCTGCCAGCTGTGATGGTTTTGAGGAGGCCCCTCCCCCACTCTGCAGTGTCACAGAACCCAGACACTGGCTTCTTATTATTTACTGTGCACTACTGAACACAGGCCCTTTCCTGCACATGCTGGGCTGGCCCACGACCACAGAGCTGCATCTTCTCATTTCTATAGTTTTCAACTCAAGATACGGTCCTCCCAAACTGCTGAAGTTGGTCTTGACCATGGTCCTTCAGCCACAGTCTCCTGAGTAGGTTTATTGCTCAGCCCGAAACCTACTTCCTAGAAATGGGTCTGAAGGTGTAGGGTTGGAAAGGCCTCATGTGGATACATGCTTGAACTTCCATTGAAGATTCTGTTTCACGCAGGGCTTTTAAGCATCAAAATGGTCCTGGATTTAATCCCATTATGCCATTATGCAGGGACCAAGGCTGAGGTCTTTAGAGAGGAAGGCACAGTGTGAGAAGCGGTGTGAGGGGCCAATGTGAACACAGGGGGTCAACACTTTCCACCATCAGTGCTGCGACCTCTCCTGCCATAGGGTCAAGAACAGGCAGGTGGGCACCTGTGCCTTCATGGGGCCCTGCCCACCCAACACTAGGGGTGTGAGGGCTGACTTACCGCTATGAGCACGATGACAGAGAGTGTGTAATACACAGAGTCACGGCACACAGCCCACCATGTCAACCGCACCACCTGCCAGGTCAGAGAGGAGTCATCAGCTGCTGTTGCCGAGAGGCTGGGACCGGGCCAGCTGCCCAGAGAGAGGGAGGATGGGCCTAGGGGTGCTGCCCCAGCTACTGCTAGCTCTTGGCTACCGCTGGTGATGGCAACAGAACCCAAGTCAAGTTTTCAGGTGTGGGGAAGCCAGAAAGTGGCTTACTCCTCTGTGGGGGTGGCCAGGCACATTTCATAGCAAGAGCTGGCCATTAAGGCAGACACACGTGTGTGTGATGGCCTAGCAGCTGCCTGCCTACCTCTGCTACCCTGAGCAGGGTAAGGCCTTGCCATGATCTTCCACTGTGAGGCAAGCCTAACATTCCCTGAGACCCTGACCTCGTGTCAGATGGGTTCTGACCACAGCTAGCCTTGTGCCTGTAGAGGAGGCAAGCAGCCCAGATGGCTTCAAGACCTCACTCCAACTACAGTTCAAGGAGATCCTTCTTAAACAGCTGTTGCTATTGCCTGAATGCCCACCATAAACTGGCCAGGTTCCCAAACACGGCTCTAGCCTTTCAGGTTCTCAAGCCATTAGAAAGGAAGGAGTGTCAAGGCCACCGGATGGGGGGGACATGGGTTCGGAGAACGTAGATAAGTGACATGACCAGCCTCACCAGGGTGTCCCCATTGTTACCCCAGCTATCTCAGGAGAAGCTCACTCCCATACTACAGGGACTGGTTCAGCAGGCAAAGAAAAAAAATCCACTGACTTGTCCAGCAAAGAGTCCACACACTCCAATGATACATAGGATGTTGAACACAGCAGAGCCTACAATTGTTCCCACACCGACATCTCCGTGGGTGATGAACACACCTGGAATGAGAAAGTGGTAATGGCCAAGCCACAGTGGAGACCTGGGAACCTGCCCCTCCCATGCACTTATGTTTTCTCATTAAGTCAAATTAAGTGTATCATCATCATGATCATTATTATCATATGTATGGTGTGCGTGTGTGTGCATGTGTGTGTGTGTGTGTAAAATGATATATGTGTGGCAGTCAGAGGACAGTTTTCAGTAGTGGGCTCTCTTTGGGTTTAGGGGATTGAATTCAAGCCTTCAGGCTTGTATGCCAGGAACTTTTACTGACTGAGCCATCTCAATGACCAAAGCCCATGTTTTAAATAACTTTATTGAGACATAATTAGCATAACTAGCAATGCAGTCCAGCAGTTTGGCAGATCCACAGAATTTTACAACAAAGATCATAAACTAATTTTAGAACATTTTCGTCTCATAAGAGATGGGTACCCATTAGAACCCCATACTCTAAGAAATCACTCGTCTACTCCCTGCCCCTCTGACTCCTTAGGTTTACAGGTGAGGGAAATTGAGTCTCAGAGTTGGTAAATGCCCCCTGCACTAGGAAACAAGCCCTGGTTCTCTCTGTACTGTGTCCTAGCTGCCTGGTGTCCTTACCAATGACAGAAGCAAACAGTTCTGGTGTCGAGCTTCCAGCAGCCATGAAGGTGGCACCAGCCACATCTTCACTCAGATGAAGTTTCTGAAACAGAGAGGACACAGGCAACTGGGGTGTGGCAAGGGTGGGGTAGACACAGTCGCTGGACTGGCTGGCAGCAGAAAGCTCTCGGTGGCACCGTGCTGGTCTGAGCCCAGCTCTGCAGCCATAGCCTCTCCTCCCAAAGCACACACCCTATGCCCTCTGCCAGACTTCAACTTCCCTTTCCCACCTGACCCATCTGTTTTCTCTTCCTTCTCTACACTCCCAGATTGCTGTCCACAACTCTTAAGAAAGTCTGCCCGCATCTCCGGGGCCAGCCACACCCTCTCAGACCCCATCTGTTTTATCCTTGTTGAAACATATTCTGTGATGAGGGTTTGCAGTACACACGCTCACCTTCTCCTCTGGACCATGAAGGTAGAGCTAGCGTTTGCCACCTGTGGGTCCCTAGAGGTCAGGACAAGGTGGAGTATGCAGTGGTACAGAGCGAGGGTCTGGAAACTGTCCTGAGGCTGTGGGATCTGAACCCCAATACATGCCTGGTTCCTATATTCTGGATGTTTCTCTGTGGCAAACCCAGCACCCAGACAGAGTCTCAGACATCCAGAGGGTCTGTTCCCAGGATTGAGCTGGCACAGGACAAGGATAGGAGCTTTTTGTATGAGCCCATGCTGCTCAGCAAGGCCATGTTTCAGTCATGGAGTCCCAACTTCTGATCCAAAATGGAAGACAAGGAGCCCCTAGGTAGCCCTAGGTGGTCTGGGCTCTTGAGCCCCGCAGGAAGGTTGGGGTCAGTCCTACTGTTCAGCTAGCTACAGAAGGGTCAGAGCTCTGGGCTCAACACAGACTAGGGACATAGCACTGCTCCCCATGCCCACCCACTTCAGTGCCACCAATGGGAAGTCTGCAGAGGAGGCAGGCGCCCCACCAAGCATCTGCAGCCACTTCCGCAGGATCGAGGCCATGCTGCCTGCTGTCCCTTCAGCCCCTGGCCTTGGTCTGCACCATTCTTCCTATACCTTTCCCCCTCTGATTGCTGAAATACTCCCTACCTCCCCAGCCTGGACAAACGTCACCTTCACCTAGGAAGGCCTCTCCCCAGCAGTGACATTCCCTCCCTCTAGCTCCTTGCTATCAAATGCCCTTAAAGGAGGACTAGGACCAGCACCCTTATTCATCCCTCGGTCCTTATGGCCACAGGCACCCCTAACAGCACCTGGCACCCTCAAAGTTTGCAGCCCTAGCCTATTTTCCTTGTGTTTCTCTCAACCCCAGAGAGCAAAAAGGCTCCAACTTACTGTTATGGTTTTCCCAAGCTATGGTCTAGGAGGGCGCGGATGTGTACTCAGTATGCACTAGTCTGATACAAGGTATTTCCCAAAAGACTCCTGTCTTAAAGACTTGGTTCCCAGTCCAACAGTGCTCAGAGCTGGGCTTTGAGAAGTGAATGGATCACATGGGCCCTGACCTCATCAGTAGATCTGGATTAAGCCCCCCAAAAGAGTCAAAGTTTTGATGCTATTATCTGAAGGCAGTGGAAAATTTTGGAGGTGGGACCTATAGAAAAAAGTGGGTCACCAGGAGTGTGTTCTTGGAGTGGTGATTTGTCTTTAACATCCATCTCTCTTTGTCTCTGTTTCTGGCCATCACGAGGGGAGCAGCTTTGTTCCATCAACACCCCCTCTCCCATGGTGTCTGTCCCATCACAGCCTAGAAACAATGTAGCTAGCCAGCGTGTACTTAAACCCCTGTCATCATGAGCTAAGCAAGTATGTTCTTCCTTAAATTATGATGTCAGCTATCTTGTCAGAGAAAAAGATCTAATTCACATTAAGTTAGGGGCCATGGCTGCATGTTTCCTAGGCGGGGGCAGCTTTCAGCCACAGCACCCATGTAGTGACCACTGTCCCCCAACCTCTATCCTTAGGATTCTGAGATAAAAACCCTCTGCACTAATCTCTCATGCTCCATGTGGGGGAAGTCAGGGAAGGGGAAACCCAGAGCACTTCTTCAAGCTCACAATTTGGGGGACCCAGGTTCTAAAGCAGCCATTCCTTACTGTGTGCTGACACAACGCTCCCCTAGTTGTGCCCAGAAACAAGATGAGCTGAAGGAAGGTATCTGTCCCTAAGAGCCATCTGTCCCCACCCTGATAATATGGCCTCAAAGAGCTGGGTGACTTCACAAGGTAAGGGGTGGCAAATCCCCAAGGGGCTGCACATGGTAAGCACTGAGAACAAAAGGTTTTTTCCCTACTAGATTAGAAGCTTACAAGAAAGGCAGAGAGGGAGACCGGGGTCTTGTGTATGGGAAAGGGAAAATGAATGAAAAATAGATAGAGGGAGAACACGATATAAATGGGGACAGAGAGGATGCCTGTCACCATGGCTTAGTGTTCACCCAGGGGAGCACTTAGGCAACACAGCTCCTCTCTGGGACTGCCATCTATGATTTGTGGCAAATGTGCCAATGCAGCCAGTCCCAGGTTTGCCTGTTCCCTGGCTAGCCAGATTTGACTCATACCTTATGGCTTCTAGAACGGAGGTTCTCAATCTGTGGGTTGCAACCCCTCTGGGGTCCCATATCAGATATTTACATTACGATTCATAATAGTAGCAGAATTACAGTCATGAAGTGGCAGCAAAAAGAATTTTATGGTTGGGGGTCACCGCAATATGGGGAGCTGTATTAAAGCATCAGGACGGCTGAGAACCACTGCTTCTAGGGTATAATGGCTGGAGGGTGACTTCACAGAGCCCATGGCTTCTGCTGAGCTTTAGGACAGGATGTCATCACTGACACTGACTCGGTGCAGCACTAGGTGGCTGCAGGATGGTCTTCTCTGCCAGAGTGCTTTCTGTCCTAGCCCAGCCTTTCTGGCCTTGTCAGCTACATGACAGGTGCTCCTAGTCACCCAGGGCTTTGGGGAGGGTTCCAGGTCCTTTCCACGTACCTCACAGATCTTCTCGAGGGAGGGGACAAAGAAGTCATCACACACGATGGCCAGGGCGTAGAACATGTAGAGAGCCTGCGAAGGGAAAGCTGGTTTCAGTGGCGGCTGTGGACAGAAGCACAGATGGAGAGCCCCAGCAACCAAGAATTGTTCTCTCCATATCCTCCCTGATAGACAAGGGATCCGAGGCCTAGCATGGGGAAACAGTGCTGAACAGCAGACTGTCATAAATCCAGCACATGGGCCTGTGCTTTCTCCCAGTGCTGTCACAGAGTAAGAGATCCAGATCTGGAGCTGGGAAGGATGGCACATGCGTACAGCGTCAGCCTTCAGGAAGCTAAGGCAGGAAGATAGCAAGTTCTAGGCCAGCCCGGGCTACATAGTGAGATCATATTTCAAAAAAAGTAAAAGAGAGGAGCCGGGAAAATGGCTCAGTTGACAAAGTGCCTGCTGAGCCTAGATCCACAGCACCTCTGTAAAAAGTGGGTGTGGTGGCACATGCCTGTAACCCTAGCTCTGGGGAGGTGGAAACAGAGCTTGCTGAACAGTCTAGCTGAACTGCTAAACTCAGGTTCTGTGAGAGAAGCTATTTCAAAAAACAGGTTGAAACCCAATTGAACAAAACACCAGGTATAGAACTCTGGCCTCCATAAGCATGTATGTGCATATGTATACATGTATACATAAACACATACATGCCACAAAAGAGAGAGATGGATCTCATTTGAATGTAAAGGGGAGAAAGGGAGGGAGAGGGAGAGACCCACTAACTCTCTCTCTCTCTCTCTCTCTCTCTCTCTCACACACACACACACACGAAGTGGGGGAGGGAGGGAGTCATATTTTAGCCTTTGTAGGTCACCTAGTCTCTGCTATATACTACTATCTCTGCACTTATAAAACCAAAGCAGCCCTGGAATGGGTGTGCACATGTTCTAACAAAACTTTATTCATAAAAATCAAATAATGATCTGCGTTCCGTCCTCCAGTCTTAGCTTGGTAATTACTACTTTGAAGGGTTCTTGCCAAATTCCCAAGGTACTGATTCTCAGGTTCAACCATAAAGGTTTTGTTTGTGGGGCAGACCCACAGAACTATGGGGAAAATCTGCCAAATTTACATCTCCTAGAAAAAGGGGATAGCATGTGAATGCCAGGATGTCTGAAAGATAATAGCCCCATCCTAGAAATAATACACAGGCTCACAGTTCAAAATCTGCCCACAATCCCCATTCTAGCCACTGCTTTCATTAGTGGTTTATCATGCCAGTCACAACTCCTTCGTCATCTTCTGGCCCTTGTTCTCCACCAGAGAATTAAATTACCTCTAGAAAAAAGCTAGTGGTTCCGAGTTTAAATTTATAAGCAGACAGTACTGGGCAGCCCAATTGCTGAGCAGGAGAAAATCTGCTGGGGCTGATTTGAAGCAAAAAGAAGCTGACCGTGACCAGCCTCACTCCCTGGCAACCATTCAACAGAGTCTTCTGTTGGTTTCCACAAGGGCCAGAAATCATTTTAGGCTCTAGAGACCATGTACCCTGATGCAGCTTTTCAGTCCTGCCACTGGAACGCAAAAGCACCCACAGAAGCCTGGCGGCGGTGGTGCACACCTGAAATCCCAGGATTTGGGAGCGAGAGGCAGGTGGATCTCTGTGAATTCGAGACCACCACAGAGAGCACAGCAATGAACGAAGTGGGCTGTCTTCTAATAAAGAACTTTACCTAAGAAGGGGCTGGGGCTGTAGCTCATTTAGTAGACTGCTTGCCCAGCATACATAAGGTTAGAGGTTTACCTCAGTACCACGTAAATTGGACAAGGTGGCACACGCCTATAATCCCAGCACTTGGGAGATGCATGTGGGA